>OMLB01005875.1:0-11832 GCA_900302555.1 Myripristis jacobus
GGGTGTAGATGAACAGGAAGACAGGAAGAAGAAGAAAAGAAGAGGGAAGAGGAAGATTAGAAAAGAGGAAAGTGCTTAGAGCATGATATGAAGTCCCCCGACAGTCTAGGCCTATATCAGCATAACTAAGGGCTGGTCCAGGGCAACCTGGACTGGCCCTAACTATCAGCTTTGTCAAAAAGGAAAGTTTTAAGTCTACTCATAAAGATAGGGAGTGAATCTGCCCTCCGAACTGAGATAGGAAGTTTGTTCCACAAACATGCAGGTCTTCAACTCCCACCTCCGGGAGAGCTTCCCTCAGCTCCCGAGGGAGGCTGGGGACATTGAGTCCGAATGGACCATGTTCTTGACCTTCATTGTTGACGCAGCTGTTCGGAGCTGTGGTGTGGGGCTGTCTTGGCTGACACGTCTCTGCAACATTGGGTGGCGGTTGGGGACATTGCCTCTGGAGTGGCAGACCGGGGTGGTGGTCCCTCTTTTTAAAAAGGGGGACCGGAGGATGTGTTCAAACTACAGGGGGATCACACTTCTCAGCCTACCCAGGAAGGTCCACGCCAGGGTACTGGAGAGGAGGATTTGGCCGATAGTCGAACGTCGGATTCAGGAGGAACAATGCAGTTTTCGTCCTGGCCGTGGAACACTGGACCAACTCTATACCCTCTGGAGGGTGCTTGAGGGTTCATGGGAGTTTGCCCAACCAGTCCACATGTGTTTTGTGGATCTGGAGAAGGCATTCGACTGTGTCCCTCGTGGTACGCTGTGGGGAGTGCTTTGGGAGTATGGGGTCCAAGGCCATTTGCTAAGGGCTGTTCGGTCCCTGTACAACCGGAGCAGGAGCTTGGAATGAATGGAAACCAATGGCTGGATAAAAGGGAGGAAAAATGATATGGCAATTCTAAAATACTACTGCTTGCTTTGGGAGGAAAAATTTGCAGAAACGGTGTGTAGCCTAGATGCTGACGTGCCGACAAACTGACCATGAGGGTATTATTTCCTTCCAATCCTAGAGCAGTGCTTGTTGCTGTATTTTTTATGTATTTTTCCACATCTTAACCCTCCTATTATGTTTGGGGTCAATTTGACCCCAGCCAATGTTTAACGTCTCTAAATGAATGATTAACATAATTTGTGTTCCTAATGTAACGGGCACTATCAGGTAAAGATGAAATTGACATGATGATATGTTTTCAATGTCCTGTTCACACTTTGTAATGCATTGGTTATAAATAACAAAAATCTGTACTTGGAAATAATATAAAACCATTAAAACACCAAAAATTAATATTTCTTTCCAATTTCAGATCAATCAGTGAGATTTTATGGTGATTTGCATATTTTTCCTTTGTCGCATAATAGGAATACTGGATGTATAAGTGGGGGTGGGGGGGAGTTATGTTTTATTTAAAGGGCTGTTTAGGTAATCAACAAAGAAACATAAAGTACCTGACAGATAAACTTTGATAACAATTTTAGTTATAATAATTTTGAGGAAGTTTAAACTGCAGGGGTCAAATTGACCCCAAACATAAAAGATGTTCACAAATGTGAACATAACAGGAGGGTTAAATAATCCTAATCTGCCATATATTAGGCTTGTAGTATATTACTTGCTGTACATTCACACCTTAACTTGTTTCACCAAAGCATGCAATCTTCTCCTCCTTCTTAGCTCTTTTCTCTCTGCCTGTCGCTTAACTTAGCTTAACTTGGCCTAACTTAGCCTATCGATTAGTGATGGCTTCCTCCTCTCCCTCCCTCTCCCCTTCCCTGCCTGGCATGTGGTATGTTCAGCTATTCCTCTGCCTCCTTTAGCGACCATGCTCCTGGTAAATGTAAAAATTGTGATAGAATAGAAGCACTGGAGGTGAGGCTCAGTGAGTTAGAAGCCCTGCTTGGCACTAAAGATAGCCAGCCAGCGGTAGCTAACCCCTGACAATCCCTGAGCAGCCGGGGGCACAGGGAGGGCGGTGTGGCTGGGTGACTGCCCGAGCGAAGCATAGCCGCAAAACAAAGCACACAGGACTCCCCCAACCTCTTCACATTTCAAACAGATTTTCCCCACTCAATGACACACCTGCTGAGAAACCATATCTGATCATTGGAGACTTGATTATGAGAAGTAAGAAGTTAGCGACACCAGTGACCATAGTTAAATGCATTCCAGGGGCCAGAGCAGGGAACGTCGAATCAAATTTGAAGCTGCTGGCTAAGGATAAGCGTAAATATGGTACGATTATTATTCACAAGTCACAAATGACTTCCGGCAACGCCAATCGGAGGTAACTAAAATTAGTGTTGAATCGGTGTGTGCTTATGCAAAAACAATGGCGGACTTCGTAGTTTTCTCTAGACCCCTGCCCAATCTGACCTTGGACGAGATGTCTAGCCACATGTCATCCTTCTGCCGCTGGCTGTCTAGGTGGTGTCCAGAAAATGATGTGGGCTTTATTGATATTTGGCATTTATTCTGGGGAAAACCCGGTCTAATTATGAGAGACAGCCTCCATTCCACTTTGGATGGAGCAGCTCTCATTTCTGGTAATATGGACAAGTTTCTTAGACCTAAAGTCTGACAACCCAGAGATGAGACCTGGAGGCAGAGTTGCAGTCCTACACGCTTCTCTGCACTTCCATTAGAGCAGTTACCTGCCCAAATGCCCATAGAGACTGTGCCTGCCCCGACCACTGAAACCAGCTCAATCAAAAGCAAAAAGAGGAGGAATTAATCACAAAACATGATAAAAATCAACACCTCCTCTACTAATGTAAATAGAGACAAGACAATTAAATGCGGGATCACTGTCACCTAAAGCACTATTAGTTAATGATTTGATATCCGATTTGAATATTGACTTATTTTCCTTGACTGAAACCTGGCTTAGTGAAAATGACTATGTGGGTATTAATGAGTCATCCCCTCCTAGTCATATTAATACTCATGTTCCTCGGGATGGTCGAGGTGGTGGAGTTGCAGCTATTTTTTACTCAAAATTATCTATAAAACTGAAACCTAAATTTAAGTATAATTAATTTGAAAGCCTAATTCTTACTCTTTTTAATCAGGCTTGGAAGGCAGTTCAACCAACCTTATTTGCTATAACATACCGCCCTCCTAATTCAGCGTATTCTAAATTTCTGTCAGAATTCCCAGAGTTCTTATCAGATTTAGTTCTCTGCACTGATAAAGTGATTATAGTTGGAGATTTTAATATCCACACCGACACGGAAAACTCTCTTAACACAGCGTTCATCTCATTATTGGACTCAACTGGCTTCTCTCAGAGAGTGAATGAACCTACTCACAAAGATAACCACACTCTCGACCTTGTTCTTACTTATGGAATTGACATTGAACATTTGAAAGTGTTTCCACAGAATCCTCTTTTATCTGACCATTATCTGATAACCTTTGAATTCCTTCTTCAGGATTACCTGCCTTTGGAAAAAAGTGTTAGGTGCTAATAGATGTTTATCTGATACTGCTGTAGCTAAATTTAAGTAGGAAATCCCATCAGCACTTAATTTATTACCATTTCTAAATTTAACGAATGACTCTTTTAGCCCCTCGCAAATTGATCTCTTTGATAGCATTGCAGCCTCACTACGAACGACACTTGACGCCGCCGCTCCTCTTAAAAAAAAGACTAAAACAAAAGAGGTTAGCTCCATGGTATAATTCGCATACGTGTGAACTGAAATGAACCTCACAGATACTTGAAAGGTTATGGTGCTCTACAAAAACGGAAGAATCTCGCTAATCCTGGCAAGGTAGATTAAAATTTACAGAAAGGCCCTCCGCATGGCTAAAACGGCCTACTATTCATCAATGATATAAGAAAACAAAAATAATCCCACGTTTCTTTTTAGCGCCTTAGCTAGACTTACAAAGAGTCATAACTCTAATGATCCTTGTATTCCTACAACTCTCAGTAGTAATGACTTCATGAACTTTTTTAATGATAAGATTCTAGCTATCAGAGACAAAATTGATAACTGCCTACCCACAATTGGCATTAACCCAACCCTCTTAGAGACCTCTGTCAAAGATAATAATTTAGAGGCTTTTTCCCCGATTAATCTCTCAGAACTAACTTCATTTATCTCCTCCTCTAATTCATCTTACCTGTCTCCTAGACCCTATTCCAACCAAGCTGCTTAAAGAAGTATTACCTTTAGTTAGCACATCTTTGCTAGATATGATCAATATGTCTCTATCGACCGGTTACGTGCCACAGTCCTGTAACTAAACCGCTTCTCAAAAAACCTAATCTTGACTCAGATGTCTTAGCCAACTATAGACCAATATCTAATCTCCCTTTTCTCTCAAAGATATTAGAGAAAGTAGTCGCTAACCAGCTCTGTAACTACTTACAGCACAATGAATTATTTGAAAACTTTCAGTCAGGATTTAGAGCGCACCATAGCACAGAGACAGCTCTGGTTAGAGTTACTAATGACCTCTTAACTGCATCAGATAATGGATTTCTCTCTGTAGTTGTATTATTGGATCTTAGTGCAGCTTTTCATACTATTGACCATCACATCCCATTACAGAGATTAGAGCAATTAATTTGCATTAAAGGAACTACATAAAGCTGGTTTAAGTCCTATTTATTAGATCGACATCAGTTTGTTCACGTTAATAATGAATCCTCCTCCTGCGGAAAGGTAAAATATGGTGTCCCTCAGGGTTCTGTGCTTGGTCCTATTTTATTCATCTCCTATATGCTTCCTTTAGGAAGCATATTGGACCACTGTTATGCGGATGATACTCAGTTGTACGCCATCAGCTAAGTAAACTTCAGGCCTGCCTTAAGGATATAAAGGCCTGGATGGCCACAATTTTTCTACTATTAAACAACTGAAGTTATCGTGTTTGGTCCTAAATACCTTAGGGAATCAGTTTCTAATGATATAACTACTCTGGACGACATGAGCTTGGCCTCCAGTTCCACGGTAAGGAACCTCAGAGTTATTTTTGGATTTGTCCTTTAACTCCCATATTAAACAGATCTCTAAAACTGCCTTTTTTCACTTGTGCAATATCTCAAGAGTCTGGCATATCCTGTCTCAGAGTGACGCAGAAAAATTAATCCACGCCTTTGTTACCTCTAGGTTAGACTATTGTAACTCATTATCAGGCTGTACCAGGAAGTCGTTAAAGACTCTCCAGTTGGTCCAAAAAGCTGCTGCACGTGTGCTCACTAAAACTAGGAGAAGAGATTATATTACTCCAATATTGGCCTCTTTACATTGGCTTCCTGTAGAATCTAGAATAGAATTTAAAAGTCTTCTCCTCACCTACAAAGCTCTTAATGGGCAGGCACCATCTTATCTGAAAGAGCTCATAGTTTCTTATTACCCTGCCAGAGCACTGTGCTCCCAAAATGCAGGTTTACTGGTGGTTCCCAAAATTTCTATGTCCTAGAACCAGAGGCAGATCCTTCCAATACCAGGCTCCATGTTTGTGGAACAAACTTCCGGTCTCAGTTCGGAGGGCAGATTCTCTCTCTACCTTTCAGAATAGACTTAAAACCTCCCTCTTTGACAAAACTTATAGTTAGGGCCAGCCCAGGTTGCCCTAGACCAGCCCTTAGTTATGCTGCTATAGGCCTAGACTGTCAGGGGACTTCATAACATGCTCTGAGCACTTTCCACTTTCCTTTTGTTTTCATAGTGCTTTCTGTGTCTTGTCTAGGTCATACTGTCCTGCTCATACTGGAAGGTCATCCAGCTGCAGACGAGAAGGCTGGATGCTGCGTGTCACTACCATCTAGATTACCTGTCAGGATACTCTGTTGTTAGATTATGAACAGAAGATTATGAACAGAACTGGTGATAAAGGGCAGCCCTGCCGGAGTCCAGCATGCACCGGGAACAGGTCTGACTTATTGCCGGCAATGCGAACCAAGCTCCTGCTCCGGTCGTACAGGGACCGAACAGCCCTTAGCAAATGGCCTTGGACTCCATACTCCCGAAGCACTCCCCACAGCGTACCACAAGGGACACGGTCGAATGCCTTCTACAGATCCACAAAACACATGTGGACTGGTTGGGCAAACTCCCATGAACCCTTGAGCACCCTCCGGAGGGTATAGAGTTGGTCCAGTGTTCCACGGCCGGGACGAAAAACGCATTGTTCCTCCTGAATCCGAGGTTCGACTATCGGCTGAATCCTCCTCTCCAGTACCTTCCTGGGTAGGCTGAGAAGTGTGATCCCCTTGTAGTTGGAACACATCCTCCGGTCCCCCTTTTTAAAAAGAGGGACCACCACCCCGGTCTGCCACTCCAGAGGCAATGTCCCCAACTGCAACACGATGTTGCAGAGGCATGTCAGCCAAGACAGCCCCACAACATCCAGAGACTTGAGATACTCAGGGCAGATCTCATCCACCCCCGCCGCTCTGCCACTGAGGAGCTTGCGAACCACGCCAGTGACCTCAGCTTGGGGAATGGATGATTCCACCTCTGGGTACTCAGCCTCTGCTTCCTCGACGGAAGACGTGATGGTGGGATTGAGGAGACCCTTGAAGTATTCCTTCCACCGCCTGACAATATCCCCAGTTGAGGTCAACAGCTCACCACCTGCCACTGTAAACAGTATCGGCAGAGTACTGTTTCCCCCTCCTGAGGCACCGGACTGTTTGCCAGAATCTCTTCGAGGCCTACCGATAGTCCTCCTCCATGGCCTCACCGAAGTACTCCCAGGTTTGAGTTTTTGCCCCCGCCACAGCCCGAGCCGCGGCCTGGCCTGCCGGTACCCATCAGCTGCCTCAGGAGTTCCACAGGCCAACATGGACCTGTAGGCCTCCTTCTTCACCTTGACAGCATCCCTTACTTCCAGTGTCCACCACCGGGTTCTGGGATTGCCGCCACGTCAAGCACCAGAGACCTTGCGGCCACAGCTCCGAACAGCTGCATCGACAATGGAGGCCGAGAACATGGTCCATTCGGACTCAATGTCCCCAGCCTCCTTCGGGAGCTGGGAGAAGCTCTCCCGGATGTGGGAGTTTAAGACCTCCATGTTTGTGGAACAAGGCTCCACGTTTGTGGAATAAACTTCCTATCTCAGTTCGGAGGGCAGATTCACTCCCTATCTTTAAGAGTAGACTTAAAACTTTCCTTTTTGACAAAGCTTATAGTTAGGGCCAGCCCAGGTTGCCCAGGACCAGCCCTTAGTTATGCTGATATAGGCCTAGACTGTCGGGGGACTTCATATCATGCTCTAAGCACTTTCCTCTTTTCTAATCTTCCTCTTCCCTCTTCTTTTCTTCTTCTTCCTGTCTTCCTGTTCATCTACACCCCCCCTCCTTTTTACTTAGTGCATGCTATTGTTCCAGAGTCCTCTGCCCCTTTGCTTTCATTGTGCATTCTGTGTCTTGTCTAGGTTATACTGTCCTGCTCATCCGGGAAGGTCATCCAGCTTCAGACGAGAAGGCTGGATGCTGCGTGTCACTTCCATCTAGATTACCTGCTCAGGATACCATGCTGTTTCTGTTGTTGTCATTTGTCCCAGTTTGTCCTTATCTCCCTGTCTCTGTCTCTTTGTCTCTCTCTCTCTCTCTCTCCCCTCCCCACCCAACCAGTAGAGGTAGATGATCGCCCACCCTGAGTCTGGTTCTACCTGAGGGTTCTTCCTTTTAAAGGGGAGTTTTACCTTGCCACTGTTGCCAAGAGCATGCTCAGGAGGGAATTTGTTGGGTTTCTTGGTTTTTTTTTTCTACTGTAATTTGTAGAGCGTGGTCTTCACCTGCTCTACCTGTAAAGCTTCATGAGATAACTTCTGTTGTGATTTGATGCTATATAAATAAAGACTAATTGATGATTGATTGATTGAAGACCTCCCCAATGGAGGGTTCAGCCAGACGTTCCCAACAGACCTGCACAATACGTTTGGGCCTGCCAGGTCTGTCAAGCTTCCCCCTCTGCCAGCGGATCCAACTCACTACCAGGTGATGATCAGTTGACAGCTCAGCCCCTCAGCCGGAGATCAGATGAAACGACAATGAAGTCGATCATCGACCTCCGGCCTAGGGTGTCCTGGTGCCACGTGCACTTATGGACACCCCTATCCTCGAACATGGTGTTCGTTATGGACAAACTGTGACTAGCACAGAAGTCCAATAACAGAACACCGCTCGGGTTCAGATCGGGGAGGCCGTTCCTCCCAATCACCCCACTCCAGGTGTCACTGTCGCTGCCCACGTGGGCGTTGAAGTCCCCCAGTAGAACAATGGAGTACCCCTCCCAGGGACTCCAAGAAAGCCGAGTACTCTACACTGCCATTTGGTCCGTAGGCACAAACAACAGTGAGAGCCCTCTCCCCAACCCGAAGGCGCAGAGAGGTGACCCTCTCGTTCACCAGGGTGAACCCCAACACAACTCCTCAACTCCTCAATGCTCTGGTGAAGTAGGTTGACTTCAGTGGTCTTCTCATTGAAGATGGTGGATCCCCAGTCCACTGCCTTCTTCATTTTCTCCTCCAGGTCTTCCTTCTCTCCTCTCCATCTCTCCTCATCCACTCTGGAGGCCTTTTGCATGCTCTCCATCTCACTTAGAGCTTTGCGGAGGACCTGCAGCTTTCTGTTTTTCTCCTTGACCTGCGAGGACCACCAGGCTTCATCTCTCCTTTTCCTCTCCTCTGCATCTCGGAGTCTGTATCGCAGAGAGAAAATCTCCTGCTCTTTGGCTCTGAGCAGAGCCTGCATCCTGGCTGAGGGGAGTCTATTCCATGTGGAAAAACTGAACAAATTAGTTTAATAAAAAAAGTAGCTTGCAATTGTCACAGAAAGCTTTGAGGTGCTGCTCACTGCTCAAACGCGTGCACAAAATGAGAGATCTAGAGAACTGCAGCATAATACATGGAGAGAGAGTGTCCTTGTGACTTCACAAACACATTCCATTGTGAGAGTTCTATGAAACCTGTTGCTTTGTTTGATTCTGTCTTTGACTGACTTCCCAATGGCTAACTCCTTCACTTATACAATATTCACTGTATTTTGTTTGTCATGGAGTTAAATATATAGACAACAACAGAACAGAGTTTCAGACACTACCTGAAAAATCACTGTTTCCAGAAAATGTGGCAGATATTTGTGTGACACCCTCAGGCATCTCATAAATAAACCAACAAGCACTCAAGACAGCTTGTTGACATGTACTGATTTAGTGAAATAAATTACCAAATAATTAGTGAAATTATGATTGTGTGCAAGTGTGGTTTTGTCACATACGTATTCATCATGTGAATCAATCAGTCAGTAAATAAAATGAATTAGGCTGTCTATGTCTGCCTGTTTCTTTGGTTGTAATCTTCCCTCTTTCCCTCTTTCACCAAAACTCACTGTGGACAGCTGACAATAATTCAACTTCAGGTACAAACCCAAACCCCACAATACAAGACATGGTGTCATATTTTACATTACCTTGCTTTTAATTGATTTCAGTGGTGTTTTTTTTTTCTTTTTTCGTTAGCTGTACTGGTATCTGCACAGATGTCTTATGAGAGATCTGTGACAAGTGACAACGTCTGGGTGAAATTTCTGAAATGAACCGATTTAACTAAAATACTTAAAATAAATAAACTTACATGTTGCTCAGCATATTGTGATATGTTTCACCTCTATAATTGTTGAGCTATAGTTGTATTAATACTACTACTAATAATGATTTTGCGTAGCCCTTTTTTAGCCTAATTTTTAAAATTAATTTCTGTTGTCATTTATTTATTTATTTATTTATTTATTCATTCATTCATTCATTCACCTTTTAAAATGATTTAAACAGTTGATTTAACCATTTAACTGTGCAACAGCTTATTCTTGTAGGACCTGACAACAATTCAACAGTGCAATATCCCTGTGTATATAAGGTGTATATAGGTATGCTTTTTTACATATGTTCTGTTAATAGTTTAATATTTGTAGGATCAATGCACATACTGAGACTTGATACACATTATGCACATACCTTGGATACAACTATACGTAATGCACATACTCAATTGGCTGGTAAATTACAATTTGTAAGGCTCATATGTTTATATTTTGTATGTCTATATATTTCTTATAATTTAATTCTTCTCTTGTGAATTTAAGGAACTGTTAATAACAAGTTAATAACATAACACAAAGCCCCCATGATAAACAATACACATACAAACTAAATAACTAAATAGGGAACATGAGCCAAACAACAACAAACTGACTAAGTAAATGTCCATTGCCCAAAAGTATGCATGAGGTCTATCCTGAATTAAAATCATAACTCTGCACTGATTCTGATAATGATTATGATCTTCAGTAAACAAGTATATATTTTATCTGCTGTCTGTTCTTACTTACTGTATACTATACATGCATGGCAAGATAAACCAAATGCATCCGAGGTCATTTACAGCCCGACTCTGTTGTTAGTCTGGAGCCTGCAGAAACCCTGCCACCCTACTGCTGGTGTTGATTTGCCGCAGGGAAGAATTTTTGATATTTCTGCTACTTTTGAGAGCACACGGCAGGCAAAAACAATTAACTTTTTCGAAGAGGGTCTAAAAATGTTTACCTTTAATATCAGCAACCCAGCCACCAGAATATAATGTTGCCATGTTTGCTCTCACTGTCTGACACACCACTACTACAACACACACACACAATCAGATTTGCCCTTACTTTGGCTGGTAATAAACCATATGAATAATAATAATTAGTATAATTATATTTCTTCTTCTTCTTCTTCTTCATTATTTTATTATGTATTTCTTGTATAATCTAGTTATTATATTTATTTTAAGATGGCTCTCTATATTTTGTGATATAGCCAATAAAGTTGACATGACACTTTTGAACATAAGTACTACAGTCTACTGCTTTGCTACACCCAACGTAGAATGGTTTAAAAAAAGAGAGAGAAAGGGAGAAAGAAGCATGCAAAGAAAGAGAGAAGAGGGATTCTAAAAGTATATGAAGAGATGAACAGCTCGTCAAAGTGTCGAGCAGTCTCAAACAAAGGACAATCTGAGTATCACTGCTCACACCTGTTTTTATTATGTGTCTTAGCTGAGCACAAGTGTTAAGATTTTGGATGCATTAGTGTGTATACTATAAATGATATGTGGTCAAATGTGTCCCAGATCACTTTGGCAAGTGGATTGAGTGATGGGAACACAATGCATCTTTGCAGTCATTTACGCTTGTATTTAGGCTGTCCACTTATGATCCGATCACCCGTTTTAAAACCAGTGTCAGCAAGTGTCAACAGAATCATGGTGATGGCTGAACACACAGATGGAAACAGACTGGTAGGTTGGTGTGAGAGGTCTGAATTTTTCTCAGACAATTCAAACCATTTTAGCCCTGTCTCTTTCCTGCATACTTTCAGTTTAACTGCTTACTTGACTGCTCTAACAGTTCTGGGCCCTAAGGGGGTTTTCACATGAGGCACCAGGGCCCCGATCCAAGTACACTTGACTCCAAAGTCCAATTTGTGTGATTCGTGTGAAAACTGTGTCCACTTGTTAAAGGTGATCTCGAGTACCTTCTCGTGTACTCAAGCCCAGTCTGTATAATGTGTGAAAATACTGTACTAAACATGGAAGTGGACCGCCCCCTCTCTTCACTCACTTTCAATATTGCTCGACCACCATGCTCTCTCTCCCTTTCTCTCTCTCTCTCATCATATCAAGAGTGTCTAGATAATGGACTCAGGTATAGAACAATAGTACTTATGTGGAAGCTGACTGGTGGGGGAGTGGAGGGACGTGGGAAAATTGTACTCTGGCATGGTACAACTCAATGGTATCTAATGTGAAAGCCGCTTAAATCCATGGCACAAGTCGCC
>OMLB01005889.1:8876-29422 GCA_900302555.1 Myripristis jacobus
CTTCAGTCCCACTGTGCATAAGTGTGCACTACAGCATTCCCCTTTCTGGTTTTGACCTGTACAGGCACTACTGAGAGTTTGCAATTATCCTCACCGGCCCCAGTAAGACCACTTGTCTGAACAGAGGTTATGACACTGTGCTGCAAATGTCGCAGCTAAGTCACTTCCTGCAGTCTTTGCTGACGTGTCCTTTACACAGCCAAAACACAATCCATTTTCCTTTAGGAAAGCGATTTTCTCACTTTGTGCCTTCTTTTCTCCAAAGCATGTCCACCTTCACAGAACAAACAGCTCTTCACAGTAGGCAAACTCTCCTTTTCCTTATCTTTTTTCTTATCTGCAACTGTCACAGTGGTGGCAAAAATACTCCCCTTTTTAGGATGAGGCTGTGACTTGGACCTCCTGACGTCCTTGCTGGCTGTGGGGGGTCTTTAACGTCTCCAAATACTGGATTGGTTGCAATCTTCACTTGCCTTTAAAGAAAATCCACCATGTTCATAAAGGTTGCTCTTCTGTTGTTACATTCCTGAATATCACAGGCAACACTCCTCCATTTATCCCTCAGTCTATAGGGCAAATTCTTCATGACAACGAGCATATTAGCAGGTATATCAAGCTCATGCAGGTAGTTGACGTCCTCCATGACATTACAGCATCCTCTTAGGAAGAGGGTGTATGCTTGCAGAGCTTTGGTGTCATCTGATTTTATTGACGACCATGAAAGAGCGTTCTCCATATAAACTGTAGCAATTTTATACTCGTTGCCAAAATGCTCCTGAAGTAAAGCCTTCGCCTTTCCATATCCACTGTTTGCATCCATATGTTGACAACTCCGTACAAGTTCCCTTGGCTGCCCCCTTGTGTACTGTTCAAGATAATAGAGACAATCTCTTGGATTTTCATTCCTGCTCTCAATACTGTGCTCAAGTGATTTAATAAATGTCTGGTACTGTCTGGTGCCATCAAAAACTTCAATCTCTCTTCTTGGCATGGAAGAGAGACACTTGCTAGATTAACAGTGCAGTGATTTCATTTTGCTTTTCCATGATTGAGAATAGATTGCTCTGTTCACCATTGCTTGAAACAGGTAATAGAACTGAGGGAGTCACATGTGCATCCATATCACTGAAGTTTGACTGTGATGCCAAGGGAGCTGTGTTGAGGGATTGAGTTTGAGTTACAACTATCTCTGTGGTTAATGCTGGTGGTTGTGGATTGGTACGCTTTAAGAGGACATGTCCATGTATCTGCATATTCTGTGACTGTGGTACAAAAGGATCTGCTTGAACATTAAGTGCTTTCCTTTCCTGTGCTTTCTCAAAATATGACTCCATGCCATCAGACACTTTAACTGAGTTGCTATGCACACTGGATCCCCCTTGAGGCCTTTAGACGTGAAGATGATGTAGTTGAGACTCTGGAGCTCTTTCTAGAAGAGTTACTTCTCCTGCTTCCTATATTTGATGCACTGTCACCTGGTTGTATTTCATCCTGCAGGTATGATTTTGCCTTAATAGTTGGCTGAGAACAGGGAATGACATGTTGAGCATCAAGGTGGGGAATTTGCTCCATTAATTTATCAGATGACTCCTCAGGTGAAGTCGGAGAAATGTTTGGATTTGCAGCATTTGGTAAGTTTGAAACAGCTGGTAAGTTTGCAGCAGCATGCTCCACTTGCCAAGAGGGCATTCCAGACTCCAAAAGCCATTGTTTCACATCCTCCACAAACCCTGTGTTGCATTTTGTTATGCGTTCAAACCAGTCATTTTGAACTTCCTGTTCCTCCTTGGGAAGTAATATGATTTCTGATTGATGTGCTACTTTTGCATTTTGATAGAGCTGAATCAGTTCATCCAGTTTGAGTTGCACATTTTTTGCATTTTCATCCTTCTCCATCAACTCTTTAATTTCACTGGTGAGTCCTTTCTCGTATTTGATTTGACGTTCCCTCTGAAGCGTCTCAATTTGATAAGCCAATGCTTTGGGTGTAAGCTTGACCAGCCTTTTCTCCATTTCATCATCCACTTCATTTGTTGCAATCATTTTCCCATTTTCCATCATGCACAGTACATCCAAAATACAGCAGCAAATGTGTCAGTCCTACAGATAAACCACATTCACAACATCTCAGCACAGCAACGACTTTTACAGCAATGCAATATCCAAGCACGGGAGCCACAGCGTTACAATCAATCAATCAATCCAGCTCAAAACCTCTGCCAGCCTCGGCAAACCAGCACTCCAACACAAGCCAAACAACCAATCCAACAGTCCCCAATGGACAAGCGGCAGCACATCCAAACTGTGTTCAAACTTTGACAGATACACAGAAGAAATTAACAAACATACCGCTTCTGATGGCTGTGATGCGCTGCTGTCAAGCGAGTTTCCCTTGCGGCAGAAATCAGCTGTTGTTTCTTCAATCAAAGCCGAGGACGGGAGCAGCGAAGTTCAAACATTCAAAAAACTCCGCCATCCATGGCATGCATGCGATCAAGCCATTCATCGTCCATCCAGATGCAGATATTTCTGTGGAAAATGTGGCGACTACGCCAGGTCGCCAAGAGGCTTAGAGGGGCTCGTAACTGACGCGTTTCAAAAATCAATGCCAACGTCCAGATGAAGGTTAAAGGCTGTTTATTGCACTCACACATGAAGAAACTACATAATGGTTACAATGCAAATGAGAAGATTTGTAGCTACCTGATGTGAGGTTTTTTTTTTTTTTGGATATGTCAGTTCATGTAACAGCAGAATAATTTATCAGTTATTCTATAGATCTATTTTTATAACATTCACTTTACCCAAAATATATATAAAAAACTTTCTAATTAATATTTCAATATTCTAATCAATCATCTTATTAAGTTATTAAATACTGGACCTCAAATTCAAAAGGATTTCTATGACACAACGGAGCAGCACCACCGGAATTCATGGGGGCAGCATAGCCAATAGTTCAAATGAGACCGGTCTATGAGCGAGACATGAAGAAGACATTTTAAAAAACTGATAATATTAGAGAAAAGAATTCTCCATCCTTATGTGGTGATGTACTTAATGACCTCACAGACCACCGCCACAGACCACTGTAAAAATTGCTTTTGACTCTTTGTCACGGGTCCATCATAGATTTTTGACTCTGGGCTGCTTGCTGTTGGATTTATTGCTTAACATAAAGCATGAAAGCATGTGGGCAGTGACAGTTACATCGTTTGAGACAGATGTATTTTTAGGTACGCAAAGATAGCATAAATGAGCCATAACAGAAATAGGGTAAACCAAAATAAAAGCCTCTTACCCCTACAACTAGGCTCCCTGAACTGCTCACAAAAAATAATTACACATGTTACACTATGTACAGCAAAGATCGATCTGAACAATACTGAGCAGGTGATTGGGTCTTTTAAAACTGGTGCCATTAGTCTCCCATCCAATCACCAGTGGCCACCAACAGCTCAAACAAGCTGGGGACAGCACACCATCGAGGTGAACAGCTCCACCCTCAGGCAGAGAGGGTGAAAATCAAACAAATTCACATTCAAATACAAATTACGACCCGGGGTTATAACAGTGACATCAATTATGTTGCAACAGCCTTAACACATCTTAATCCCACTGTCTGTCTCAATGATATTTATGTCATCCTTTCTGAAATTAGAATTTTAGCCAATAGCTACAAATCCCGATGATACACTAGGTCCCATCTGTCAGTCACACTGCAGTCAATCCAAAAGACAAACCAAAGCCAGATGCCTCCACCAGCTATCTTTCATCAGATCAAACATGGCTTGATTGTCTTTACAGGGGTAAATTGTAAAAATTTGGACAGCATTTATCTCTATGTTTGCTTTTAAAAACAACTAGGATTCATGTAACTTGATAAAAAAACAAACAAAAAAAAACAGAAATGATCTAGTTGATGTAGTGAAAGCAGTAGGAATATATGAAGATATGAACAAAAACTCCAATGGCACCACATAAATTCCCATGTGGATTTGAAAAAATTCTATCCAGTCATATCCATTAAAATTCTGTCAGGGGAGCACATATAAGTCACTTTTTCTCCAGACAAAATAAGTCACTTTCTTCTCACATCTTGTCACCTCAAATGACTCATCTTACGCCAGACTCAGTGAAACATTTCATTAAACCATTGTGGTTTTGATCAGCTGAAACATTTCTAGCTGCGTGCTCATAACTCCCCCTGAATAACTAATTAGCGAGGCTGCTTTGAGCCCCACAGAGGACACATTAAGCTGGAACATTGAGTCGTTAGATGCATATTGGAACAACATTAAAGCTCTGTGCATATGATGACAAGCTTCCATAATTGATTCTTTTCCTTTTTTTTTTTTTATTATGCACACGCTCAGGAACAAGCTTTTGTACACACACACACACACACACACACATATGTATACATGCACATAATATACTAAACTGCTAATAATTATATTTCCTGGCTGCTGGCAGGGATTAGACTAATGACAGTAAAATCCATGCTAAGACGCATTGTAATGGGAGAGGAAATTGTGCTCAAACAACATGATAACTGCTGCTCCATTGGTGGCTCGTCAAATCAGAAAAACATGGTTTGCTTTTTCACAGTGCCAGTTGTGAATGGTTTGATCCTGATTTTAGCATCAAGGTTAGAAAGGTAGCTCATCTGTTGAAGGTTCACACACTATTTTTTTCAGTTCTGAAAGTACAAACAAATCAGATACTTGCTACCTGCAATAACGAAAAAAGTTCTGTGTTTGGATTTTGTTTAGCTGTTGCTCGGAAATCAAGGATTACAGACCCAGGAAAGTGAATGCTATAATACAAACAGGCAACTGAAATGATTTTGATGTTTGTTCTCCATTTCTTAAGTTGATTACATAGTTTATTACAGGTTATGTTGCTTTGCTGTTTGCATCTTGTGTCCAGGATGTTTTTTCTACAGCGCTGTGAATTTTGTCTCTGTAGATTACAAGGGACTACAGTTTTCTGGACTACATACTGGGAGGATGCCAGCTCATGTTTACTGTGAGTATGCCTGTTTCAGCTCCTGCAATAATTAGATAATGAGATACATATTTTAGGGAGGGAAGCATGGGGACATGCTGGAAAATGTTCAGATTTCTGTTTTCATGTCTGGGGGTTAAAGCCTGATCATGATCATCGAATCCTTTCTGTTCTGGTGAGGGCGGGGGGAGAGAATTGAAAGAAAAATGGACAGTTAGAATCAGTGTGTGTATTTTTCTTGTACCAAGGGAACAGAAATAAAGGAGTGAAAGACTGAGAGAGGAGAGGGAGGTGAATGGAAGATTGAGATGATGAAAAAAAGGGAGGCAGTGAGAGTGAATATAGAGATGGAGAGAAAAAGATAAACAGAAAAAGGTGAATATAAGAGATGGGAGAAAGAGAGATGGACAGAGTGCGAGATGGAGGGTGCAAGGACAGAGAGAATTGTCATATTCTATTTTAGTCTCTTGATGGGAAAAAACTCTCTTGTGTGTCCCTGGTGATGTCACACCTTTGTGTGTAACCGAGCAAGTGAAAGAGTGCTGTTTTAATATAGGCGGGTGAGCATATACATACACACGTGCATGACACAAACATACACAGAGCTGTTTTATTATTGCCAGGGCATTTATGCCCAACAGAGCTGAAATATAAAAGTCCAGTTCATAAAGCTTAGGAGCACTCAGACAGGCCCTCTGCTACTATAACACAGATACACACACGTGCGCACAAGATGTAATTGCATCTACATTGTGAGTTCACACACACATTGCATATTGTGTATGCATGCGGACATACACAGTGTCACTCCTCTCTCTGTCTCTTACAGTTTCCCAGCTTTGTGAGCTTGAACCGCGCTGCAGAAAGGTAGCATGATAAAGACCAGCTAGTTTGCTCCATGCCTGATTTAGTTAAATTCACTTTTAAATGTGCTCTGAGATTAGACACCTGTTCTCCAAGTTGCTGTAGCGTACTTTTTACTTAAGAGTAACTGCCTTTGGCATTTAAAGGGCACATACAAATACATACATACATGTAATATACATACATACATACATATATATACATATATACATACACATACATGCATACAAGTGTCAGTAACTTTAAACAAATGAATTTTCCTGCAGCTGGCTAACTAGTTAGCTAGCTAACAGTTTCTGTGACTGAACAAATCCATCTAACAAATGGTAATGTTTTTGAACGCAAATACTTTTATGCTTAAAGATGATCTAAGATGTTATATCAGTCTGCATGATGGTAACATATCCTCATTAGCTGCTCCGTGATCCCCTGGACTACTAAACCACAAAATTGTATTTGTGTCTCTCCATTCACTTCCATTGCATTGCAAAACCGGTTACTTTAAGCACATCAACTAATGTGAAAAAGCAGACTATGTGAAAAAACAAACAAACAAAAAAAAACTAGCATGGTACCCACAGCCACAATGAAGACATTTGCTGCTGGCACAACTTGCCGGATCTACTTTTCACTTTAAATAGGAAAATAACAAGAAAAGAGGCGTTTAATGTCTTCAAAAAACGGGTACAAAGTCTTGTTGTTCTTTATATTGACCTAATTTGCTCTGTTTTGCATTAATTTATGCGGTAAAAGTGTCATTTTGGGACTGGTGTCACTGCACTGTTGAAGTGAATGGAGAGATTAGCAGCACAAGGGAACACAGAGCAACTAATGAGGATATTTCACCACCATGTGGATGCGCAGGTAACTATACAACCCAACACTACCAAAGCTCAATTTGCTTAAATGTCTGGCTAACTAGTAAGCTAGCAAACAGTTTTGTTTTTGTTTTGTTTTTTTTACTTCAAATCTTTTTCCTACATTTTTTAATTTACTCAGCTGACTTCGTTACAGTCATATGCCAGGTCCATCCTTGTATCAACCATGACTTATGTGTGTCAAATGTACAGTATGGACAGAAAATTTGTGTACAAGGTGTTACTCTATTGTACACAGTGTTAATAGTGCTGATTCTTGCCTGTCTATAGTATCTTGAATCATCATTATGAAATTGGTAGATGGTGGTGACAAATGTAGCTGAGCAGCCAAAATAGAGACGGGTGCTCCACACAAGTGCCCTGTATGGCAGCAAGGAGAGAGGGCGGTAGAGGGAAAAAAGGAGGTGCTGTTGGTGATATTGCTATCAGCACTACTCCTGAAGTTGCCATGCAGGGAATATCTTGTTGACCAAGGTATTGTTTGTTCAGAATCCACACTGTGACTCTGGCATAGGGATGAGCGAGTACACCACTATCTGTATCTGTATCTGTATCTGTTTAACCCTCTACATTATCCGTATCCGTATCCGTACTCGGAGTGGGCGAGGCTGAAACCGGAAGTGGGTGGGGTTTGGCCAGAAATGGGTGGGGCTTAACCGGTATGTTATTTTAAGCCTGAAATTGATACGGGTTGATCAGAAGTTGTTATATTTATTGTTAATTGGAAAACTATTTACAGAGCAGCCTCAGAAGCTTCAGATCAATGTTTTTGATCACAATAGTAAACACACTATTTACAGAACAAATTTTTTATAAACACAGAACATGAATATTCTTAAGTGCATCAATGAATACAACACATGCAGTAGGCAATTATGAAGTACTAGAGATATATATGTATATATATATAGATATAGCTTAATTTGTAATATTTATACTACTATAACTATAATTATTTTTTATGAACTACAGTGAGAAAGTGTCAGACTCTCAGTGCATGCAGCCAAAATAAAATACAAATAATAAAGTACTTTGTGTGTTCAGCTAATGTATGTGTGTAAGTGGTGTGTGTGTTATGTCTGTGACTCTGCACCGCGTCCGGTACGAGCAAAGTTTCCCAGCTGACTTGATATCAAAAAGGTAGTCACATTTGCATCCCTTGGTTGTGAGGAGAAGCCTGCTGGCTCAAGGCCTCGCTCAAGTACGGATGGAGTTGTTGTGCAGAGGTAACCTAGCTCGCTGCACCAGAAGTTCTGCAGTGATGCTGTTGGTGCCAGAAGACGCGTACTGCTTATCGGGGACAGATACGTAGCTGCTAGATTCTCTATGAAGCTTGCCCATTATTAAGGAGCACACACACACAAATACACACACACACGCAATTACACAATGCTGTCTGTGTCAGCCCATTATTTTCGCCTCATCTTATTGTTAGAAATGATGGTTTAAAGCAAATCCAATATTTTTGTTGCTATAGTTACGCTCTGTGCTGTTGATGGCAGAATGTTTGTGCTATAATAAATGAGAGCGGCAGAGAAAGATGGAAAAAGAGAGTAATGAAGAGTGCTAGATGAGCAGAATTCAATGGTGTTTGTATATAATACCTGTAGGTATTGTCAAAAAGAAGTGAGATCACCCGACACCCAAAAACAGCCTGGTCATGGTGACGCTGGGAAAGTAAGAGAATTTCAGCCTGGTTATGGTGACACTGGAAAAGTATGGGACTTCCCTTCAGCACCGTCTGGGATGTTGATTCAAGACAATATGTAAAGATTGATCACGGTTAATACATGTTTTGTCGTAATAATAGCTAGAAATTAGGACAAATATGGTTTATAAGTGAAATCAAAGTAAACAATAAACTGTGATTAATGAATGAAGTATGTAGAGATAAGTCTGTTTTTTTTGCTGTGTAGTGAGAGCCAAAAAGAGGGAAGTGTTCAACATCCACTCAGCCATTTCTCTCTTGTTTGCACTGCTTGAATTTGATGGAATTACTGGATGGACTTAGGGACTTTGTACTGAGTTGTGAGTCCCTACGGAGTTTCAGACTGTGGCAGGAAAGAGGAACTGACTCTCTCCTCTCTTCCTTTTTAGTCATATTAATCAGCATAGCCTGAATTTTATTCATTGATTGGATGTTTCTAAAAGTTAGATGAATTTTTAGATTCGTTCATGCTGCTTTGCCCTGCTTATTTTTGCAATAAATTTTACTAGTCTGGATTTAAACTATATTTGTGGACTTCCCTTTTTATGATTTTTGAGTGACAGTAAAATATTAGGTTGTGGTAGTAAATTAACAGATCCTGCTATTTTTCCAAACACACAGTGCACAGATCTATTAGAGAAGAGCTGCCGTTAACGAGTGTGATTGCTTCTATTTGTCTCAAGGACTGTTCAGGAGGTGTGGCTCCAATGGAAGCAGGGTGGGCACTTGGATGAAGACAGTTAGCAGCTAGGCCTGTCTTCTCGCCACCGGCATACACAGACCTCAGTAGGACTAATTGGGGTAAACTCTTTGAGGCATGGTCCAGACCACCTGTACAGGGGTAACTGGGATCTAAAAGTATTTTCTGTCACAGAGAAGATGGGTGTTTCTGAGATACTGCATCCTCAGTTCAAAGTAGCGTCCCCTTCAGTAGGACCACACTGATGCTGTTGCACACGTATGTACACAACATTTACAGCAGTAATTGTTTTTATACTCATGAGGCATTAATGGACTTTTCTTGGACTTGCTTGTCTGAGCTGGCACAAATCAGATTCCATGTGATTTTTGCCTTTTAATCCAGCTAAAACAAGATCAAATCTGTGATGCAAGCAGTCAAAAACCAAGCTGTCTTGTAAATCCAGCCAAATGTCACCTGCAGACAGAAGATGCATCCACAGTGGATTGCATCTCGTTGTGGCATGAAATCGTAAAGCTTGTGCTATGTGCTGTGCTCTCCAAATCACTGCGAAATACCTCAAATGAGAGGAAGTAGTGCATACTTGTGTTAACAAGTTTTAATTTATAGTTAAATAGGTTAGCTTCAGGTATTGTGTATAGTGTACAATAATATATGTAATAGTATAGAGTTTTAATGTATATAAAATATAGCAGCTATAAAAAAAATACTGTGAAATGATCTACAGAGATGTACTGTAAAGCATTTTCAGCAGCATCAGTCAGTGGTTCAAAGAGCTAAAACTGTACATTATTGAATAATATGAATTAATGTAATACCAGATAGATTTCTCTTCTCTGTGCCCCTTTGAGCCATTGATGACCAGTTTAAGACAGAATGGGAAAGGTTGACTGATCCAAGGAGTTTAGAGCCATTACAGGTACAATTACAATTCACATTTGGCAGATGCTTTTATCTAAAACAACATACATATGAGATTTTTATGCACCAACGAGCAAAGATCACTTCAGGAGAAAACAATGGCATCAAGTGCCAGAAAGCTCCGGTTCTGGTCCAAAGGACAGAGGAGCTACAAGGCCATTAGGACTTTCTGCATCCAGTCTGCTCTCTCGTGGATGTGGGAAGTGAAACAGGCTTCCCTCTGCCATCAGCCGCCATTCGAGAGCCTTGGTGTTAGCGTTTGTCAACTCTCAGCTGTGGAAGAATTTAACTGTGGGTATGAATCAGGTTGTTGCAGAAAAAGTGCTACCATGTTGAAATATAAATATCACATGTTGTGTGAGGTGCATTAATCCTGCAGCATCTCCAAATGGATTTTTGTGGATATTGACTGATAGAATGGCATGAATATTTGAGCATTTCCCTACTCACTCCTTTGTTCTGTAGCAATCATAGTTTCGGTGGAAAGGGAACATTGTGCCGATGAGATGAGCAATTTAAGGCAGAGATGGAGCTATGAAATCCTCTCTGCTCCCTCCTTATGCTCAGCTAATCTTTTACCTTTTGTCACAGACCCACAGCTTTTTCAATGTTGTTCACACACACACGTACACACATGCATGCACATACGTAATACAGTCTTCACACAAATACTTCTTCTCTCCTACTTTACAAACTCGTTGACATACATATACATACGGTATTACGTCAGCGTGCACAGACAATATCCTCTTCACACTCTCTACCGCTTTCACACTTGCACAGTATGACCAATTTACAGTACATGCCCAGACACACACCCTATCTCATCTGCACACACACAGACACCCAAACCTCCACGCAGTATCTTCTCCATACAGACACTCACTCACATACGTTCTGTATACGCTCTCCAACATACATGCACTTCCCCCCGCATACACGCACTGACTGATTAGTTCATGCATACAACCTAGCACTCACACTCAAACAAAGATGACATCTTCTTTTCACACCCTCCCACTTACATACTCAGATTTAAACACTCAGTCATCCAGAGAGAAATGCACACATACACACACATGCAGGAAGAGCTGTTCTGCCGTGTTCAGTCAGACTTAGTATGACTCTAATCCTAATCTCCAGGAAGAGAAAGTCTCTCCTTGAGGCTGTGGGAGCTGGAGGAGAGAGCAGCAGTCCTCTGTTATACACACCCCAACACAAAGAGCCAGCCTGCCACTGCTGATGGGCTGTTTGTGACAGCCTCATTTCAAAAGAATCATGTTATCATTCTTATCTCATGTTAGATATAGGTTAGAGCCGTGTACAGCATAACTGCTCATAAGGGATTTTGGTGAGTGCGGAGCAGACTTTCAGGGTTTAGGAGTGACGGGCAATTTAAGGGGTAGTGAGAGAGTGGAAAAGCTATACCTATCACAGCATGCTTATCATAGGAAGAGAGCGTTTCCGGAGGAATGAGCTGTCTGCCAAACAGCAGCAGCAGAGTAGAGCATCCAGGGCATGAGCTGCAACATTCATTGACAACATGAGCAGCAGCATGAAATACAGCACAGACCTCAGTGGCAGACAAAGTACATTTTCTTGAGTACTGTCCTTGAGTGCATTTTTCGAGTATCTGCACTTTACTTGAGTATGTGTTTTTAAGGAAATTTATGACTATTACTTGACTAAATTTAAAAGACAAAATATTATACTTTTAATTCCATTCCATTACTATAAAGGTTATCTTTACTTGTTACTTTTAAGCAGAGCTTTGAAGTCAGCTGTTATTTTTTTTTTCTTCCCTAAAATGTGATTGGACACACACTGAGTTCAGTGGACACCAGGTCAGAGGGCGAAAACCAATCACAGTACCTGCTCTCAACTGGGCTTGATGTAAAAGCAGAAATACGTCATCCAGCTCTGTGAAGCAGGGCAAGCAAGACATCCTCTTTCAAAGTAAAACACGTCTCTTCCATTTTGTTAGAGAAGCTCAAATGACTAACCCAGCAGTGGTACGTACATTTGTGTAGTAAAGTGGTTCTACAAGCAAGTCAGTGCATTCATCGGGTGGTTTCAGAGAGTTACAAGGTTGTGCAAATGCATTGTGAAAACAATACAGCTATGTGTTGATATTAAAAAAAATGTACTTTTGAATACTGAATATTTTCACTGAGCAGCTTTCACTTGTAGTGGAGTGACATTTGACAAGAAGTATCTGTACTTTGACTCAAGTAATGGGGTTGTGAAGTTTGCCCACCACTGACAGACCTATCCAGTCCAACAGCTCAGGAGCTTGTGTTCAGTTTACGATCAAGTCATATTCATCATTCTCCACACCTGGGTAAAAACAATTTGGGGAAAATACATTTTTGAAAAAATAAATGGGCACTTAGATACGCCAAACATGCCATGGAGAACATAAGAATTCTTAGGTTGAGAAAGAGAATAACATACAGTCCTGTCTGGCCTTTCAAACACAAATTAGCCTTTAAATGCCCTGACCCATGTAATGATCAAATATTAAGTTAAAGAAAACGCCTCAAATTTATCAGCAGAGTCATTAGCACGCAAAGTCCTCTTCACAAATAAATGAGACCCAGAAGTCCACAGCACTGGAAACATGTACCAGTGTGCAAAGTCCAGTGAGAATGCCAATATTTCAGTTACCTAACAAAGAAATATGTCCCATACCACTACCTCCAAATACACCACTGGGTATAAATCTTGTCCTCTCCTGTTTTTAACCCTTTCACGCATAGCGGTCACTACAGTGGACAGCTTAAAAGACAGTTTAAAAGTCATTTTCTCCTAAATGCAATGGTTTCTATGGCGGAATTGCATATCAGCTGTTAGAGTGCTCTCTGCTGCTCCCCTACATTGAGGTTTATGCAGAGACTGTCAGTTCTTGTTGCTGATAACATATTAATACTAGTAGAAAGACATGGTAATACCAGTGCTGCATCCTGAAAGAAGTATGGAGACTCACAGAAATATTCACGCCCTAAGAAGTGTAAAAACACATAAGAAAAAAATCTGGACTCAGGCTTTCATAGTTCATGCATGAAAGGGTTAAAGTACACAATAAAGGTAGGCAATTATCTAAACGTATTAGACTCTTGTAGCTGCTCTGCTATTTGCCTATACCTGCTTTGTCATCATGTCCTCCTTATTTGCTGAGGTTGTCAACAAGGTTTTTTTTGCCATCTTCTTCCATTGGCTGTGTTATCCATTGGTAATGGCAGAGTCGATGTGGGGTCTCTCCTTAGTGAGAGCATCCACATCACAAATGTCACCACAAATAGAACACTGCAGTGATCTGTTTTCTGCACACAAATGTTTTTGTTGGGTTTTTTTTTTTGACATTGTTGTCAGTTTATGTCAGTATTGGATATGGGTTATATCCATGAATTGAACAGTCATCCAAAAAAAATCCAAATCAAAAAAAATGGTACCATACTTCTCGCTGAAGTAGAGGTCTTATCATTGTCAGTGCTCGGTGTTTCTTTACCTCTAATTTGACTTTATTGGAATCCATGTGATTTATTACATGAACAGACTTTTTCCGCCACACGGCTACTGTGCAATACGATGACATGCTGCTGTTGGTCATTTTCAATTCAGTGGTACCATATGGCTCATTGAAACAGTATGTTTGTCATGTTGCATTTAGCTTTCTTGTATTTGAAATGTATGTGGCGTTTGGTAGCAATTACCAATAGCTTGGGGCAAGGTATAACATGGAAATAGAATCGTGTCATCGACCACTGTCATCGAATTCACTGTCATCAAACTAATAATGCCTGTCACCAGGGTGGGGAAAGGAGGAAACACACCATCACGGTTTTTGGAGGTAATCTTGTGCCATTGGCTGGCAGACTGGAGAAATGGTGTATTTGATTCAATACTAAGGAAGAATCAAAGCATACCAGAGAAAAAAAACAAAGAATATCCATAAAACATTCTATCACAGAAATGTAAACAGCAGGAAAAGGGAAATCTCAACTATTCCTTCTGATTTTATGTCGAGGAAGTATAGAGGAGAGTCATCAGACTGTCTGTCATTACAATGACAGTTATTCTCTCATTTATGCACTCCAAACCAGAGCAGGAGCAGCAGTCATATGGCTTTCCAGACCAAACACACATGTATATACAATACACAACAGCACCCTAATTCTGTCATGTCACATCCCTTTGTCTGTCACTCCCGCTCTTTCTCACACTCTTTCTGTCCTCTCACTCTTCCTGATTTACCCTTTTTTTTTCTTGTAATCACACCATACTATCTTACCTTCCCCTGTTGGCTTCCCAATCTGCCATGCCCTCAATTTCTGTCTGTCAGGGAAGACAGAGAGACAGACAGAAAGACAGAAAGACAGACAGAAAGAAAGGAGCTTAGACAATCTGCAGAAAGGAGAGGGTTGTTGGGTTCTTGTCAGCACACAAACCTCTGTTCACTGCCTGAGGAGAGTCATGTCAGTCTTAATCTCATATTATGTAAGGGTGTGTGACTCTGCGTGTGAGTTTTGTGTGTGTGTGTCTTTGCACTGTGTCTGTGTCTGTCCACATTGCTTCCCTTTGTTGAACACGTGTAAATGTGCATGGACGTGTGTGTGCACATATCTGTGTGTGCGTGTGTGTGTGTGCTCATATTTATGCTGTCATCGCAGTGTCACCCTCTTCATTGGTCATCTGTTTTAAAAATATTCCTCTGCAGGGTTTTAGAGTAAACAGGCTTTGCAATATTATTTTTCTGCAGATGAAAATTTTTGTATCTCCAGGAATTAAGAATAAAAGATGTATTTCCTGCTTGGCTGCCATCAACATTTTAGACCATTTAGACCATGTAAAATTTCAATTAAAGTAAAACACCAAAATTGGAGCCACAAGAACAGAAGTTATTTTAAGTCAGTCAGATGTCAGCTGTTTCACTCCTTTGGGTTTTCAGGGCAGTCTGTTTAAAATCCAGCTGTATTTTTGTCATGTCAGTGGAATGTCTTGGTACTCACCTTTTATTTCACTCATGCAATTGGTTATATATTCATTGTGTTTGGTATTTATTTATTTGCCCATATGAAAATATCACATGGGCAAATAAATACCAAAGTCCTGTATTTATTGTATGCCCTATATTCTATATGGAGTATAGCTTCATGCCAGGGAGGCACTCTGTTGCTGTTTTTGCTGTTTTTGTGTGATTTTTCGAATCATTTTTAAGTCATTTTTAATCATATGCCTGTTTCATTGTACACTTCTCAGGATTCACTTTACTGTAGGCAATAAATGTCTGTTTGCTTTAAGAACAGCTCATTACACTGACACACACAAATGCGCGCACGCACACACACACACATACACACACACACACATTTTGGTCTTTCTTTCTTTGTGAGGACATTATATTGACCATTCATTTTTTACCTTTACTCTAACCTTAACCTAAACCCAAATCTAAAATTAACCTTAACCTTACCTGATGAGCAAGAATTTTCCTTTGTAGTTGTGAGGACCGGACAAAATGTTCTCACTTCCCAAAAATGACCCCACCATCTTGTTTAAAAATGCATTCTCCCCCTCAGTAATACTGGTTACTGTGTGTGGGGATTGTTGTTCTAGGACTGAAAACCTAAAACCATTTAAAATGTATATATAATGATGATGTAATTCTTTTGTTTGTTATTTGGTTGTTTCTCTCCCTGAATATTCTACAGCTGAGAGCTGTAAAATATTGAAGTTTGATCCTAGCTGCATGAAATGCACTCATTATTTTCAAATCCTGATGTTCTGGCTAAGAAAAGCTGCACTAGTTAGCCTTTGCACATTGGCGGCTCCAAACAGCAGTGAGAGGTAACCGACTGAAAGCTGTTTGAACCGCAGCTTTTCTGATGGAAAGCAACATCAGAAAACTGCATACCACACGCTTATGTTGACCACCCTAGCCAGTCTGATGTTTTACACCAAAACACAAGACAGACCGAAGATCTGATGTTGGTGAGCCCAGCCTTGTCTGGACAGAGCTGCTCAGTGCTGTTTAAGAGACAGTTTGGATTTTTGATTCGTCAACTCCTGTTGATAGAGAAGTGACCTTATCCAGCCCCAGAGCTTCATTTGGGCAAACAGACAAAATCAACCAGGCATCAATTAGTGGGGATGAGACGCTCTTTGTTGCAGCCCCACTTAGCGAAATAGACTGATAAAGATTATTAACATAATCTTGCAGCTTTAATAGAAATACAGACCCAATACTACCAAGCCATTTCAACTAAGGGAAAGGGGCACAAATGATGATACAGTGGAAACCACTGCACAGTTTCACATCGTACACCTTGCAGCCCATTCTTGCACAGATATTAAACACAAAGCTTGTATATCTCAAGCAATTAGATCCCAGACAGTTCTATTTGCCTTCCAATGTTGGGAATGATTTTACTATTCTTGTGGAAACAAACTGTCCAGCAGTGTTTCACTGTGTCATGCAGGAAAAATAATACAACTGGATATCTTCAGTGGCTCCTTTTTATGACATTTTTAAGCCAGAGGAGAATAAGTCATTCAAATTTTAGCAGTCTCAGTCTCATGCTGCTCTGCTATTACTGCCTCTTGCTATCAAAAATGTGAGAATTTTAGGGCTGCTATATTATACTAAGTGAAAAGTTACAGGAAAAGGGGGAAAAAAATAATGGCATATACACTGTTGTGAGCTGAGCTGAGCTAATCTGACACTTCTCTGTATCCCCATAGGTCGGTATAGACTTCACAGCATCCAATGGGAACCCTCGAGAGCCCTCCTCCCTCCACTACATCAACCCACTGGGCAGCAATGAGTATCTGTCAGCCATTTTAGCTGTAGGACAAATCATACAGGACTATGATACGTGAGTATCATTTGAGTGTCTTAGTTGTAGTCTTTTCTCGTTAATCAATTAGGATTACAACTAACCTTGCCATATTTGGTATTATATCTCAGAGATTTTATGTCATTACCTTGCATCTATGAAAAACACATTTATATGGTGCTTTACTTGTACCTTTTTCCTTAAAAATTCAGTGGAAATATATTTTACTGAAGTTTATTTTGTAACGCATTCCTCTTGCTAACAAATTTCTGTGTTGTTTTGGGGAATAAACAGGACCCCGCCACTTAAACTTGCCTTTATTGGTCAGTATCACTTAAAGGGACAATAAGTGAAGTTTTTACTGCCCCATAGTACAAAACAACCATAATATGTGTGCAGGGAATTAATAGGGTCATTGATCAACATCAGCCATTTCAGCTTTAGACTCAGACATACGGCTTCCAAAACTGACTCTCTGACCTATACTCGAATAAAAACACCCCATCCATTGGAAACTCCCATTCCACTTCCCCATCCTCACATGTTCAGCTGCTCTGTGATAAAACACGATGCTGAAAACAGCTGGAATTACAACACATTTCAGCCACAAAGACTAAACACTTTTACCGTCAAGGATGAACAGCAAATGATAAAAAAGTATTATAATTACAGTATTTAGCATGGTGATATAATCACTTACTGGATCTTTCTGTTTGATGTGTCCTAAGTAGTTAGCGTACTATATTTTTTACTTTATTATCTAATGCCCCTGTACGTCCAGTGTCTGTGTATAGACAGTTGCTGGTAATTGGCTGGTAAAAAGGACTATTCTTTCCTCCTAGGAGTTTGGGAAGATAACTACACCTTTAAGTTTTTCACTGCTATTTCAGTACCTCTATTGCTGTGGTTTTGTTCCCATTATTCACTATTGCAAAACATAGTCTGGGCATGGTTGGATGGAGTCCATTTGGAAAAGGGACAGCAGCAATGAACATTCACAAGAATACAAAACAAGTAATTTATTTATCCATCAACTGGATCAATCATTAGGTAAGTGTCCAATCAAGCAAACGTCAATTGGTAGAACACTGAAGCTAAACAAACTGATGTATGTGGTGAGATGTATTCCACAAAACAGAAGCAACGGTGATAGTGAATATAAGCAATCATATCGGTAGGCATATTGCTCTCTAGTTTCATGTTGGTACACAGTTGTTGGTGCTTTTTTATGGGAAATCTGGGCTTGAAAGGCACTTTGTTGCATACCATTCAGTCATTGCTGTTTCCTTTTGAATTGGTGTATTGTTGTTTCTCACTGTTGTCATTATCAAAACCATGCCCGTAGTGCCTCAAGGGATGGTAATTGGTTTGGAAGTTTGGTGGCTGCCAATGATCCTCCAGCACTATTGGCGGTTGGAGTGTGTCCAGAGGATTTAGCAAGCCAAACGAAAGTGAATGATCTTGTGAGATCAGCTGGCTGTGTGAGTTTAATACTTCTGAAAGTATATGCCAAATATTTGGAAACCTGACTTTTTAAGGATACCACGGCCTTTTTTTAATGTACTTAGTGAATTCTAGCCAGGGTGGGAAATATTTTTATTCCATTTTATAATGCCAGTGTGCATATTACCCAGAGTATCATGGAAGGGATATTGGCTGTGCAATGTGATGCTGCAAGTCATTATTCAGTTTCAGCACAGCCCAGTGATCAAGGCCCTGTCCATGTGTAAAGGTGGAACATGGAAGTGTTGCGCACTGGTTATCACATTTAAGTGATTTCCTGTCACCCTCTGTGCACCTGGGTAAGGTCTCCTCCTCCGATGATCTCTTAGAAGCACAAGAACGTGAATGTCCACTGGCAATTTAATGCACAGGCTCACATGGGCTTCAGCCAGAAGCCCCTGATCATCTCACTGGCCAAAATAGGGAAAATCTGAAAAATATTTTGCCATGCTACAGCTTGCAAATTGTTTTGCAGTTTCCCTGCAAAAGAGTATATCATCTGACATGCATTTATTTTGGTGGTTGCTGATGAGTCAGTTATATGCAAGGGTTGGGGAAGATGGGGGGCATTGAGGCACTACAAATGCTGAAGGGCCTGAAAACACACAAATGATCTCATATCTGAGCTTGGGGGTTCTGAGATGCACGGAAAAGCTGTGCTTGCATACATCAATCAGACAGCTTAATAGTGGCACAATACACTAGCAGCTCAAATCAATCTGATGACAAGTGTTTTTTGGACTGATACTATGCAAAGCCGATTATTTCCACATGTATTGATGTAGGAATGAAATGGATTTTATGAAAGGTGTGTACTAGTTTATCAGTTACATAACAATAAGTCATTCCCATTATGATGCTGATCAGTCTACTGGCTGTGACTCTTCTAAAAGTCAAGACTTCAGTATAGACCAGAGAAGTCAAATTAGGCCCGTGAGCATGTCTCATTCGGCACCCAAGATGTTTTGGAGGGAAAGCGGGAAAAAAAACATATTTTTTTAATCATTTCTTTTTTCAATTAAAATATTTGCATCCAGTTACGATCGTCTGTGTAATAAGCAAAATAACAGGTTTCTATGATTAACTGATAAATTAATAATTAATGATAAATTATGATAAATTAATTACATCTTTAATTAATTACATCATTAATTACAACAAATCATCTGTTGGCTGGAAATAAAGGAAAAACCAACAGGCTAGCTGCATTCCCTGTTGCTGTGTTGTCAGTTTAACAAACATGCTAAGAAAAAAACAAAAGGTGGAATGGAATGTAGAGTATTTCAAGAAAGATCTCCTGGAAGGTAAATGGTAAACCTGTGTGCTTTATGTTTGTTGCATTTCTCTCTTCTGGTTTATGTAATTCTACATTATGTGTTACTTTCATGTGCCAACATGCAATTCCTCATTAATTGGTAGGCCATAAACTGATTGATTTAAAATAATAATTCAGAGCGTAGTCTAAAATATCCATGTCTTGACTCGAGTCATATTGACTTTCGCAAATAATAATCTGGCCCACGTGAGGTATCATCTGAACAAATGCAGCCCACTACCTGATATGAGTCTGACTCCCCTGATGCAGACCTTAGACACTGAAAGAGCTCTCGATGAATGTTGGAAAAGTCAGCGCACAAAGTAATGAATCATCTCAGTTGTCCTGGGACTGTACAAAACAATGTTGGAATATTTGCCATTTTGGGATTTACATATTTGGAAAGATTTCATGGGCAAAATGTCAGTGCTGATGGGCAACATTGCCATCAGCAGGAATGGGGATTAATGAATTGACTAAAATCATTTGTAATGAACGTATCACAAAAAAAGCAGTTAGTCACAAGCAGTGAGGAAACCTGCCAACATAGCAGTGCCTCAAAATTCCTGTGTATTGTGACCTTTAGATAAGAATGAGTCTGTGCTCTCTGCTTTTTTTTTTTTTTTTTTTGTCTGGAGCCATTTTACAAGATTGCTTCGTTCTCTGTAAATGTTTTTTGAATACATCTCTTTGTGCAAAAGGTAACAGGATTTCCTCTGCTGTCTAAATCCAGCTTGTTGAATTTGGGTGAAAAAAAAAGGTTTAACTAACCTTCCAATCTGTTGTCATGGTTTCCTCCTCAGCGACAAAA
>OMLB01005896.1:8246-24362 GCA_900302555.1 Myripristis jacobus
GGGCGAGGGCAGGGCCTGCGAGCTGGCGTGGGGCTGGTGGTGAAGTGGGGGCTGATTCTGCTGGGGTGGAGGAGGTGGTGGTGGGGGGACCTGGGGTGGTGCTACCTGGCCCTGAGCGGTCTGTCTGGGCTTGATCTGGGGCTGCAGTTGCGGCCTCTGAGGCTTCCTTATCTCAGCCTGAGGTCGAACGTCCACTCTACGCACCGTCACCGAATTTGGGGAGCTGTAGGGTGCTGGGATCCCAATGCGGGGTGCCCGTGCTGGGACAGGGGGTGGTCGACGGCTGGGCTCTACTGCAGGTGTCTGGAGGTTGTTGTTGAGTGGCGAGGAGGTGCAGGAGGAGGTGGATGAGGAGTTGGCGGTGCTGTGATTCAACGGCTTGAGGTTGTTGAGGAGTCGGCCACTCCTCTCCTGCTCTGCTGACAGGCTGCTGCCGATACTCTTCGCCCCTGATGAAGGAGAAGAGGCTGAGGGGGAGGGGGAGGAGGAGGACTGTGAGCAGGGCACAGGTCCGTCACACACATTATTGATCAAGTTATTCAGAATATCCAAGTTTAGAGCAGGTCCTCTCCTCCCTCCTAGTCCCTCTTTCCCCCCTCCATTCTCAGCATCAGCAGGGTGGCGGGAAACTTTCCGGGTTGTAGGAGTGCTGATCTGACACTGGAGCATCATCCCAGGGGGAAGGAGGGGTTTGCGGATGATTGGTGGCTTGACGGGAGCCTGGCGGGTGAGGGCCACCTGCTGGCTCTTGACATATTTGGCCTTGTCTGCCTCCAGGCGCTCCACGGCGCTCAGTTTACGAGCCCCGGGCTCAGCCTGGCGGCGGAAGTAGTCTGGACCCTTGTTAAGGATGCGGAAGGGCATGGCAGAGGTGAAGGGAACCCCGGCCAGGCGGCCATCTGACGGCCGCAAAGTCTCCACCGGCATGCTGAAGTGGCTGGAAAAACAAAAGGAGAGTTTTAAATTAGTCAGAAATCTTATGAAACAATTTTTCACTTGGTACTAAAAAAAGTGAGTGTGAGTGAGAAAGAACTCTGACAAAGAAGAAGAGACTGTAGGAAATTTCGACTGGGCTTCCACCCATACTGCATAAATAAAATACATTCTCTATACAAGATAAGACAGTGTAAGACAGCAGGAACAAGAAACTTATCTAAGAATGTAACAATAAACCATACAGTAAAAAACAGACATACATCAATATTAAATACCTAGAAGCCTACAGTACAGAAGAGAGTACGGAACAGTGCTACAGCTGGAAAATAGGCAATCATCAATAGATAAGTAAGAATAAAACTCTTGGTTTTTACATCGATTGCATCCTTATTTCATCTGCTGCTGTTTAAAATTTTTATGGAGGTTTGGATAAGAGTTTTTCAATCTATCCAGTCGACTACTTGGTACTCTAAACTCCCTCCCTGATGGCAGTAGTACAATGTGTGTAACACATGGGATGAGTCAGATATTATCTTGTTGGCTCACGTAAGAACAGACAGTTTGTAGTAGACTGCAGGGATGGATGCTGTCTTACATCTATTGTCTTCCATGCAGTCTGCATGAGTTGGACTAGTTTGAACTTCAATTGCAAAGAGAGGTTACCAATCCAAGCTATGATGCAATATCTAATTACAGTAATTAAGACCACCTGATAAAAAACAAAACAAAAACTACTACCCACTTCTCATCAACAACATGAACTAAGAGTCTCTGCAAGAAGTGCAGCATTATAGTCTGGCACAGAGACTATCAACATGCGTGCTCCAGGTCACTAAACTAACATTTAAAACACCAAGGTATTTGGCCTGTGGGTCACTCCTCTAGGATCAAACACCCTAGACGAGCTCTGTGTTTTTATCATTCACTTTTACAGTTTTATTTTAACATTGTGATACATGGATGTACTGTAACTGGCAGAATGACAGAGACAGGAGGGGGATGCAGGGTGGACTGAAGAGAAACACAACTGACAGAAGGAGAGGTGGGCGAGACTGGGGTAGTATTGGTCAACGAATGTCCTTTTAGAGCTCCCACATGTCCTCCCTAAGCCTAAGAAAATAGCTCTTTTGTATTCTGTCTTTTCTTCCCACTCTCCTCCTCCCTCCCCCAGTCCCTCGGTCCCAGAGCCCCTTTAACTTCCTTACCGGTTGCTCTGCTGCTGCTCTCACTTCTCCCCTTTTCTTCCTCTTTTCTTCTCCGTCGCCCCTCTTGCTCTTTTATCCTTCCTCTTCCCAGTCCGGGCTCAGTGAAAGGCTACTTATGGGACGGGGTCAGTCAGGGTCAAATTCCACATCGGGCCTCGGTCAGGCCACCTCTATTAGCTTGGCGGTGGCCCAGAAGGGGTTATCCTGCGGATGGGGTCACTGGTCACAGTGCAGCTGATGGGAGATCTTTGAGCAGAACACGAGTCTGGTGGACTGATAAGATGGTCAGCCGGCGATGATACGGTCAACACAGCAGCCTTTACAATGTCTCTCCACCTGGTCTGTCAAGCTGTTTGCCTGTCCAGCTGCGATCTGACACAAAAAGCAGTCCGGCAACTCAACGGGAGAGAGCTGTAGTCCTGGAGAGGGTCACAAACAAATAGAAAGAAAGTCCAAGTCAGATCAATGTAGATCACAGACAAACGGCAGCCTCCCTCCTTTCTTTTACTCTCTTTCTCTGCCTGTCTCTGATTAACAAAAGCATACACACACACTGGTACACACACACACTCACACACACACTCCTCCCATGGACAGACAGGACTCTCTTCTACAGTGAAGTGGAGCAGACGGGACAGGCTTTAATACTACGTCTGGCTCCTCCCAGCTGTCCAATCACACAGCGAGCCGGGAGTCTCAGTGGGGAATGGGGGGCGGGGTGAAATGCAGGAGCTGCACTTTCATTGGTGGGTCAGGGAAGGGATTCTGACCAATTGGACCCCTCCCCCCTCAGAGCACAACAAAACAGTGGGACTGGATTTTCATTCAAATGAAAATTCTTTGAAAGGGAGAAAGGGGGAGAGGAATGGAGCGGGGCAACGGGCGAAACAGCTGCAATCTTTTACATTGACTTGCGTCAAGCTCAGCGGGGTCTTATGAAAACACTGAAAACGTTCATAACCCTCACAACTGTTCCCCTTGTTCAGCTCTTTGTTTACCACCATGGAAGGTGGGACAAAGTCTTGGTGACAGAGTGTGAGCAGTACAGACAAAAACACAGCTAACAATAGAGGGTCATTTCCCTTAAAGTCTAATTCAGCTTAAATTTACATGTTAGACATTTAGCTGACACTCATCCATACTCTTGTCAAATGAGTGCTACTTTTACAGTGCTGAAAAATGATTAAGAGCCTATCTGAAGTGCTCAGGAGGATTTTTGTACAAGATACACATTATCTGAACTGTATCTCATTGTGACACCCTGTAATACCAGTTCAACAATAAGCCATTTTCACTCAAGATCAGCCTCATGTGATCAATATTTTTTTAAATAACAAGCTGAAATGAAGTATTTGTGCCACTTCAAGTTTCAGCACTACCTTGGAGACAAAGAAACAGAAACAAAGGCAGATAGAGAGGACATGGAAATGCTATCTACCCTTTTCTAAACCCTCCAATTACTCCTACGTATGTCTCCAAACACTTGTCCTCATCTATTTTTTCCCCCTCTTTCTCTAAGCTCAATTGTCTGCTCATCCTTAGTTCCAGAGGAACTAAAAAACAATTCTCTCCTTCCCCCTTACGGTTCCCCGTTTTGCCCCTCTTCTTTTCGTTTGCACCATTACACTCCAGGGTTACATCACACACACACTTAAAGGCCCATCTCTCTCCCCTCCTCTTCATCACCTCCACACACACCAACACCAACATATCCATCTACACATTTTTAATTAGTCTTTTTATAGCCGGCTTCCTTCCTGTCTCCCTCAACATGTGACCCTGTTTTCCCCTCCTCTTCACTCTCTCTCTCTCTCTCTCTCTTCCTCAAAGCCCTTCAACAGCAGACCAGCAGCAGGGAGAGCAAAAGCGACCCTGACAGCTCTGACTTGAAGACACACAAACATACAGAGTTGTGTTCAGGTACTTCGAGCACATAAAAGCGCAAAGATGTGCACATGCATGCAGATGCGCTGCTTTCATCTTAAACATGTCACAAACCAAAGGAGAGTTCTACCAGAATAGACCAGCTTACATTAAATAGATTTGCAGCCCCCCTTCCCACCGAAAAATAATATGCACATACATTGTGCTACCCTGATGTTACCAAAAGCCTTTAAGTAAACCTCTGAGGAATACAGTGGATTATACAAAAACACTATTATAAAGATGGTCTGAATGGTTAGGAAACACTTTGACTGAACTGAAAAACTCATACAGGCAAAAAGAAGAATCATTGTTAAGTCATATCTTGTTTAAAAGAAGTGGATATGTTATTTCTTACTGACACGAAATAGTAAGACACATAGCATCTCAAACTGAAACATGAAGGGTGCAGCCACGGTATCATGTACACCACAGTCTTATTGCGTTTGTTTTTACACTTCTGGTGTCTAGCAAGGGATCAGTGAGCCTTGAAAACCCTTCGGCTTTGAGTGGGAAAAAAAAAAAACACAAACCACTTATTTTTTCTCTTTACAGTTAATTTTGTTACAGAAACAATGAGCCAGGCACTCGTTCTGTCCATGTATACATAGTTTACTCCAGCAACTACTACTACTACAACTACTGCGAAAGTGATTGAGTGAGTCATATAAGGTGGACTATCATGTCCCTGTCTATCTAATAGACACACACACCCGTCCCTGAATGCTTGGGCTTTTAAGACACAACATATGAATAAGTTTAGACTGCACATGAGACAACAAGCCAAATAACTGCTACACTAAATGCTCCATGTTTTAGAGGAACTGCTGGAAAATCAGGTATTGCTAGTGTGTGTGTGTGTGAGGGAGCTGGGGGTGGATGTTGAAGAGCACCGTGTTCCAGCACAGTCAAAATGCTGGAGACCTCACCAGACCCAACCACTGACACAAATATATGCTGCCTAAATATATACTGTCAGCTGCAGAAAATATCTAATGCACTGCAAACGGCGTCTACCATAACAAGTTAAAAATCAACTTACTTTCAGGGTCTCACTTCTTTTTCCATTTGAGTGATGCATGTTGTTCCAAGAGATTAAAACTGGTCTCTTGAAAATAGACCTTTTCCACAAATTGCGAGGTAAACACAGGTGTTACTAATGACATTTATTAAGGTTCTGGTCCATTCAAGTCCAGCAGAGCCAGAGCCCTGCTATTGTTCATGCTGGTTCACTGGAAAGACTCTGCTACGCTTAAATGAAACAGAACCCTCATTAATCAATGTCATCAGTAACACCTGTGTTTACCCTGCAATTTCATGCCAAAATGGCTGCCGCAAAAAAAAAGACTGAACCCTAACTCTAAGGCAAGAGAAATTTCTCAGCAGTCTTGGCTAGCTTGGTGTGTTGGCACATTTTTCACTTGTTTTAAAGACTTGAATATGAGACAAAACACATTGTTAAGACAGGCAGCAGAGCTGATCGTGGGTGCTGTACATTTGGAGAGCTATTCCTGTTTTTAGACTGTAAGAAATGTCTGAATGCTCACACCAAAAACAAGCAACATATATAATTACAGAGATGGTTCTGTGTGTGCATTGTCCGGCATTATAGAAACATCCTAAAGACAGGCTCAGCCAGGAGCAGAGTTGAGACAGATCCAAAAGCAACTGGTGGTCACAGGAACCACAGACACCTAAGGTTTAGCATGCTGTTGCCTTGTCATTACTCATACCCAGGCCTCTCTTGGAAAAGAATCCTTTTATGCCAAATATAGAGCCTTTTCAGACCCACAAAAAACAGACCCATTTCTCAAAACATGTCCGAACTTTGGCTGGACTCTCTGCTTTTGGCTTTTAGAAGGGACTGTCCCGATTTACCATCCAAAACATGCACGTGCACACACCACCAAACAGTCTGCATCTTTTACCTTTTGCCTCTTCTCCACCTTCTCCAGAGTAAAGCTCATTTAACCTCGTCGTCCATGCTACTGTACAGCAAACCTCTGTCACACACCCTTGAACATGATTACTGCACTGGACATAACTGTATAAACACAAAAGCAAAGCCATTGTTCTGAGAATGAAGAGATGTCTCTCTGGTTTGGCATGTTACAACACAGGACTGCAACACCCGTGTGCGAGCTGTGTGCACGCAAAAACACACGCTGCCTCACTGTCTCACTGCTACCTCCCTTGTGTTAACCCATCTCAGCTGATAACTAATCCCATGATCCACTCATTATTCGCTCTCTTTGTTACCTTGCTGGGCCCAACAGTCCAGGCATGGTTACTGTCAAACATGGAGAAATGGAGAAATGGAAATGGAGAGAGAGAGAGAGGGGAGAGAGAGAGAGAGGGAGAGAGAGAGAGAGAGAGAGAGAGAGAGGACGGAAAACAAAAAAATATTATCAAGGCTGCTGAAATGCTGTAAAATATAACTAAGTAAATAAATAAAAATTTAAATTTAGGGGGTGTGTATGGGTGGAAGGGGACAGATAGGTACTCGGGGGCAAGAGCATGGAGGTATTTGTGGGTGAGGAGGATGTTTTGTAGGATATGCAGGACTTGACCAGGCACCAACTGAAGGTGGATGAGGGTAGGAATGATGTGCTGCCAGGTAGATTCTTTATATCATTCACCATATGAAAAGGCTGGGAAAAGGCTTCAAAATGGATTTCAAAGCCTTTACAATGGAGGCCACATTTGGAAAAGAGGTGTGTAAATGCAAACTCAGCTACCTAGGCTCTTTGTGAGGAGCCATCTAAATGCAAACACTGTCACCTAGATAGTCTCTATAGCCTCTCCTAAAAACAGCAGCTATTGTCATTCATTGCCTCACTGTACAGGGCTATAGCTGCTAAAAGGCATCTCTGCTATGGGACTAATGTGTGTCCAAACGGTGCCGTTCATACTGCCGCCTGCCATCAGCTGAGGTGTGAATTGATCTCGTAGTCAACCAGCTTGTGAGCTCACAACTGTGTGTGTGTGTGTGTGTGGGTCATATAGGAATGACTTCCTATATGGGAAACAAAAACATCCCACAGCCTGTCCATGTACTCATTGGTCTAATGGTCTGTTTTTATCCGTTTCTTTCCATCATGCAACTCAGAGTAATGGCTGATGCCCCTACATGTGACAAGAGAACCGCAGGCACTGACCATAGCAACAAACCGAGGAATTATATTTCTATTCCATGATGGAAACTTGTGCAGTTATTATCGTAAAAATTGTGCTGGCTGCGGTGTTGTTATGAATCTGACTTTTACATTCGGCTTTCTTGTTTCCAACCACTGTAACAGCGGGTAATGATGCGGCTTCTAGTCTCTGCTGTGTGTGAGAAAGACAGAGATTATTTGGGTTTCATTGTTTGTGAGTGACTGAGCGAGCAACAAGCTCACCAGAAGGACAGGAAAGACAGAAGTATGTTTTTATCCATGGAGACCTCCAGCTGAAAAAGAAGAGATGACTACCACACTACCACAGCTGACTATGGTCAAGCCTGCCAACCAGCCTGCATAGGCCTAATTATAGGGCAAGCCTATGACTGGGAGTAATTTGCCTCTCCAGGACTTTCTAGCACTTAGGTACTGAGTGACTGAATGGCACAAACACCAAACAGCATGAGAGGAGATGGCTTTAAAGAGGAGAGACGGAGGTGAAGAAAAAAGAGGGTCATGTCTGAGAAGTTTTAAGCTTTTTTTCTGGGCAGAGAATGTTCTGAAAGGAGACAGACTGTCCTAAAAATATCAATCCCTGAGCTAACAGGACAAGGAAGCACTCAGACATTGTAGGGCAGGAACAAGGTACGCTTATGTCTGTGGGTACGTTTGCAAGGCCAGCTGGCCTATCATCAGTGGCCTTGATCCCGGCGGACGTTGACCTCTGATTGGATAGAGACTCCACCTTTTAGCTGTCATCACAAATGCTTTGGTTTCTACTCTCTAGTTCCCTCTTGCCAAACCTGAGCGCTCCAAATACAGAAACCAAGAAAAAACCTTTAATAGACGGACAGGGAGGATTGTGGACAAGGAATTTTTTATTTGAATATTTTCTTGATCCCAGTGTGGAACTTCTATTTCCTCAGAGGCCACGGTCAGCTTTGCCACAGCAGCCCTGGGGCAGATAAGGATTCAGTGTCTTGCCCAAGGACAGATCTTTTATTAGTAAGAGCACCTCACCAGTAAATCACACTACAATCAACCCCCTCAAATCCTGGGTAGGAGAGAACAAGATGACACCTTTGGGGAGATTCCCAGTTACACACGCCTGCTGAAAAGTCACCTTCACCTCAAGCAGAGAGAGAGAGGAGGAGGAGGGGGGGTTGTTAGTCAGTCAGCGGTGACTTCTCAGCTTTGTCGCCCACTGGAGGGATGAGCAGGAAGCAATGACGCATTCCACAACAGGAAATGTGCGACAAAAACAGAAAAATAAACAAACATACTCAGCTGGAGTATTTGCTTCTGACTGTGCCTCTGTGTGTACGTCCAGCAGGTTGACCCTGTTTTACGATGCCCTCAACCCATGCAAGGCTATTTTCAGGTACTTGGATTTGCCCCTTTGCCATGACGCCTGTGAACTCTGGCAACTGTTATAGTAAGGTGACACACAATGAGCTCAGACATCGCAGTGACTGTCCTATCTAACCACAGCTTAGCAAAAATAACAGGACTAGCAAAATCAATGAGCCTCTTAACTATAGAGTGGAAAGCTGCACTAAAGCCTCTCCTGACAGGGTGCTATTGCCCTTAAAACTATAGTTGACACAGTCGACAAAGCTGGAGAAACAAGGCCATGATAACAAGTGACTATACAAACAAGACCTCTGATGGGAAAAAATGACCAAAAAAAAATCGTATAAAATTGAGGGAAAAGTCATTATCTCCTATCACCAATAAATACTGGCCAATGTTCTATTTTTTATTTCTATGTCATTTTTGGAGTATAGAGTTTACAGTTTATTAACAAAATGCTTGAAAGATGGTCTCTTCAACAATTTGGCTACCCCGACACAACAAAGAGGCATCATGGGATATACTATTTTTCCACAGCCGGAACTGTCTCCGGAACATAGGAACGCTTTTGAGGAACAAGGAATGTTTACGCCCCATTTCCATGACATGGTATCTACTCTACTCACCTCAGCTCTACCCACTGTTCTTTGGTTTCCCATTAGGCAAAAGCTGGGGATAGTGTCTGCTTCCACATACTATTTTTGAAACCACCTTCGTCAAGGTTCTGTGTGAGTGAGTTGAGCAGATACTAAAATGTGATGTGAAATGATGCAAACCATTGATTGGTCACAGAGAAGCTGAACAGCGAGCCCCAGTGAGCAGTCGCAAACAGATTATTCAAAAGGTCCATAAAGAACTTGTTTGGTTAGTAATTGGAAAAAAAAAGTACCCTTCACCTCAGTTTGTGACTGCACACTGTGTCACAGTTGGTCTCCATTACTCAACATAAAAGCAGCTTCCTCTTTGCAGCTCTTGCTTTCCTGGTGTCCTATTTCCTATATTTCATTTTTGACCTCTACGTGTCGCTTCTCCAAAACCAAATGCAACATCACAGAAGCATAGTAGTAAATAATCACTAACAAAAGATGGCTTCAGCATCTTCCTACTTTTTGCTACAGTTGCACACAGAATGACTAGACACCTCCTCCTTACAGCTCTTGTTCTCATAAGGTGGAAACCAAACACACAGGAACTATGGGGTGCTCATTTTGACTCTGGAACCCTCCTCAAAGACACAAGGAACTCTGTGGTGGAAAAGGGGTTATCTATGGAAAAAAAGGATAGAGCTTGGGTTTAAACTAACAACGATGCCGATTTGAATGCCCATCACAAGCTCCAGCCCGTCACTCCACAACGCAGCCCCATTTTCCAACTCAATAAAAAAAAGAGAAAAAAGAGAAGCTTAAAAGAAAGAGTTCAAAAGGTTATCAGCCACTCCTCCTCAGGGTCGCAGCAGGGAGTGTCTAACACAGCTAATGAAGACAGAGAGGCCTCGCGTGGAGCAACAGATCTAATGAAAATCAGGCCGTGCAACACAGCTCTCAGCGGCTATACTTTCTGCTGCCCACAGCTGCCTATCTCCCCCAAAAAAAGAGAAAAAAAGCAGAGATTATGATTGACACGCTTGAATGAAGTGTCTCGTCTACAGGGTTATGCAACTGTTATCTGTGTGTGTATGAAGCAGGGTCTACTCGACTGCAAAAACAACCATTGAACCATAAGCAGACAGTTATTACAGCATCTAGCCCTAGCTATGTCTGACCCTCCCCCACTGTCTCCATTCCCCCAATCCTCTTCCTCCACCCATCACTGTCTGTTTTTGTGGCCCCAGGAAACACACACACACACACACACACAGATCTATGCACGATTTCACCCAACGGTGGGGTGGGTGAGGGGGTCCAATGAGTCTATGTCTGATGTGTATGTGTGTATCTGTGCGTGCATAAACGTCAGCATCCTCATATTTGTCTGTGTGTGTGTGTGTGTGTTTGTGAGCTAGACAGAGTGAGAAGACGAGTTTTGACTGAGTAGGTAATCAGTGGAGAGCAGGTGGTCCAGTCTCCCCTTGGGAAAACTAAACCCGGCAGCGAAGACAAACACATTCTGACATATGCAATTCGACCACATTAGGCAAACAGAACAGAAGAAACAAAACAAAATAAAAATCAAACAGCAATTTGATGTGCATTCCCAAAATAAGCAATCGTGAATGAGTGTAAAAAATGCCCGCTTTAAGCTGATTCATTCATCTCTATTTAATAGGCACCATTTGGAGAAAATAACACCTTCTAAATGAGTGATCAAATGAGTGAATGAGTACAAAGTGCATCAACTTCCTGGACACAAATAACAGTTATCCAGTCATCACAACAAGTATACAGTAGTTGTTGAATGATGGACTTCAGGTTTATTAGTAAAAGTGAGTGAGTGATGCATTCTTTAAAGTGATGATCTCTTTCATCTTCAAAATGGATAGATAGTGAAAACAGATTTTCATATGTTGACAGATGGAGTCTCCTCAAACAGGAGCACTGAGACATACAAGATGATTCAAGACTTGTTTAGGTTCTTCTGAAGGTTTCTCCTCCAAAGTGATGGTATATCAACTATTTGTCTCTTGTAAAATAAGTCAGAGCACACAACATTAAAATATTATGGCCCATTTTGTTTGGGGAAACAAGATTTTCAGATTGGGTACTGAAAGACGAGACGTTAAGTGAAAATTTTCTTCCCAAAGAGCATTTGAGAACACAGCGCCTCAGTGTTTGAATGCCTGTTGAGATTCTGGCATCGCTGAGCCTCTGGAGGATGAAATAATTCTGGTGTAGCGGAAGATTTTCTGCTGATGATGGAAAATTATTTTCTCCAAACCCCCCAAACCATTCTGGTTTTGAGAGTGGGGGGGGTGTCTGGATCCCTTGCTGGAGGCAAGTGTTCTCACTGGGAGCTGCGCTGGCCTCGCTCAGCTGGAGCTAATGTGTTAGGTAACACTGGCAGCTCCACTCCACTGGCACAGGAACACACATGACACACATGTGTGTGCACAAAGACACGCGTGCACAGATGCATATGTGTCTTTGTGCACAGCAACATACAAATGCACAAATACACCAAGCACCCACATACACACAAACTCACTTGCATGCACACTCAGTCTCATTCTCTATCACACACACACGTACACACACCTCCGTGCTGCAGCGGCAGAGCCTGAAGGGAGAGAAAAAAGGCGAGGACAGAGAAAACATCCCCCCTCTGGAGCGGCAGGGAACACATTCCAGAGACACGCAGGCGTGGACGCAATCACATACTGCTGTCCACAAGCAGCTATCAAGCCACCACACACACACACATGCACACACACACACACACACACACACATACACACAAATGGGTGGGAGAGTGGTCACTGTGGAGTCGCCTCAATGGCTAGGCCACACTGCTGGCTTGGATACACAACACACACACTCACAACACACAAAAATGAAAGCATGAGCACCAACAGACATGTGCATGCATACTTTCACACTGTTGAGAGTCATCCTCTAATTATTAACCCTTACAATACCTGGTTACCTTGCCACTGACAGAAAGGGACTCTCCAAGTCCAAAGGGCCGGCATGAGAGCCTCTGAATGCAAGTTTCTGTTTACTTTAGTTGTTGGCTTGAGGCGATATGCCCTCTACATTACACACACACACACACACACACACACACACACACACACACACACACACACACACACACACACACACGCACACACACGCACACACACGCACACACACACGCACACACACACACACACACATACACACACGCACATACACACAATCAAAAGTCACACACCCACACATCTTAGATTCACCAGTCCTTCATTAGCTCCACTCTCTGTGTTTTCTCTCTTTGACCTTTATCAACGCTGTCGGCGAGATAAACCAAAACAGCGCCGGCGCGATAACGCTTTGAAACGCTCTCTCCTTTTTCTCTCTCTGGAATGAAATGTCAACATCAAACCTGTTAGTGCTACACAACACATCCACTTTCCCTGCCAGCCATGCAACTTCGCACCCTTCTACAGCGGAGCGAGCCACGGGGTGGAAATAGTCTCAGAGCGGAGCTGCCAAATGTTATAATCAAGACCAGTATTTTTAGATTTGGCATTCCACCTCACACACAAGGACGAGGAAGCTGAGATGGGAACACAGAGAGACAATAGCGCTCTCACAGAATGGTGATATGCACATTTTTTTCCAGCATACCATACAAGATTTATATTGATTATATAGCCTCCATCTCTTGTTTAGATAATTACAAGCAATAAATGACTGGTGTCTTTGAATGAGCAGGCCAATATAAGCACAAGCCATGAGAGGCATAAAGGAAAAACCCTCCCACTCTAAACTCTAAAGTTTGCTGCCTCTAACAGAGTAACTAACCATCCTCCCATGTAAAGTACACAGACTCAACCCTAAGTTTACACACTGCAGGCTCTCTGATCTGTCCAAACAGATGGTAAAGTTTACTTACGTGACGTGTATGTGTCATGCAGTGGGATCCCAAACAGGAATAAAAGAGAAAAAAATCGGACTCGATTACACCAAGAGTCTTGAGTCGCACTGAAGAAGCTGGCAGTGTAGCTATGAAACTGCACGGCTGCTTCCAGCTGGCATGTGCTAATGTGCCGGTGTGAGTGTGTGTGCTGTGTTTCTGTGTGAACACTAACCTGAGCGTCTCTCTGCTACTTAGGATAATATAGTCCCCTCCTTCTCCTCCTCCTCCTCAGGCTGATTCCGCCCACTCAGTGTAGAACGAGGAAGAGAGGCTGGAAAGCAGGAAACCAGAGCATTTCACTGTAGTCACATGGCCCTCCTCACACTTTCTCACACACCTCATCCCAGCACAAGTAACACAGGAAAAAGACTCAATGTCTACCCCTGACAATGACTCAGGTTGTAAGCCCCAATAGCCATAGTAACAGCAGTAAAGAAAAATTGGTGAGTTAATTTTGACCACAAGTCAGTGATCATCATAAGGCAAACAACTACCAATGTATGCCACACAAAAATCAACTATAGTTTCAGAAATGCGATAATTTATGCTGTTTTCTTCCTTAGAGGAAAGTTTTGTTTTATAGACACGAGGTAGAATGCTAACTATGAGCAAGCAGCTAGTGGAGGGAATAGCAGACAATATGGCCAGCTAATGGTTAACGTTTTAAGTAAAAAAAACAAAACAAACAAAAAAAACCTCACAACAGCATCACAACAAACTGCAGCGATAACACAAGCAGCGAGTGAGTCATACCGCCTTTTGTCAATAAAGGTGAACTATACCTTTAAAGTGATAATCGGAAAGATTCTGTGCACCAGAAAGTTAAAACCGGGAATGACCGAACAGATTACCTAACAGATGTGAGGGAGTGTAAGAGCAGGAAATGTAAAAGCTTTCTTGAACTGAATCACTACTGTATTACAAAAATTAGTGGTAGTAGCAAAGCTCATATTCATTCAAAGACACTGCCCTCTTAGAACTTGCACCAGTAGACATTTTTTCACTGCAGCTGCTTTGAGATGAAACAGCAGGATGAACACAGGTGCTAGTAATGGTATTAGTTAAGGTTCTGTCCCATGTCAGTGAGCTAGAGCCTTTCCAGTGAGCCAGCATCAACAATAGCAGGAGCCTGGCTCTGTTACACCTAAACTCATCACAACTTTAATTAATGATATTAGTAACATCTGTGTTAACCCTGCTGTTGATGTCAAAATCATATCAAAATGGTTGCTGTGAAAAAGGTCTATTTGACTTACTTAATATGAAATATACTACTAGAAAGTTATCTTCAGGACTCCTGACAGTGATGTGATGACATCAGTCATTTTCAAAACTCTTCCTGAAAAAGAGAGATGTGTGTGATTATCTCACCAATCACAGTGAGTCTAAAATGTTCAGCAAGCTAATCAGGGCCAGGATTGATTGCACCAGCAGGTAAGCATGTTTGAATCACTGGAAGTGGTATTGTTACACCTGTTGCACAAGATAGACTCATTTTGATTGAGACTTTAATTGGTGGAGATAATCATATGTCACAGGACAATTTCACGAGGAGTTCTGAAAATGTCAAGAAATCGCTGGGGGTCCAGACAAACAAGTCCAGATAAAACAATAGAAGACAATCTAACTAATCTATTAGCCAATAGCCAAACTTTTGCTTTCCAAGGGAACTTCCATGATGTTGTAAAACCTCTTCTAGCAAGTCAGGGAAGGAAGTGGGATAACATAGAGAGCTGTCCAGTGAGAAAGAGAATATCATTATGATGTGGGTCTGGCTCAGGATATCCTGTCATTAGAGCCTGCAAAACAGCGATGAAGGAGAAGGAGTGACAGAAATACCTGAAAGCGTGTGTGTGTGTGTGTGTGTGTTAAATCAATGTAAATGAGTGAATGCCCTCGTCTCTGTTCCTATCAAAAGGTTTATGCCTTCCTGGCTGAGCTGCCCTCGCTCATTACAGTCCAAACACAGCGGTGCTTATTTAAGGGAGTCGGCAGGGTGGGGTGCACCGGACGGGCCTCCCTGTGGTAGGCGTATACACACACACACACACAGACACACACACACAGTGAGAGTGGTCAGTCATTCTCCAAAGGCAGCAGCAGGGAGCGGACTTCCACTCAGACACCTTGCTGCGGAGGAAAGCGAACGGCGGCTTTCTGGTGTCAAACGCACAGCAGGGGTCGGCGGGATACGACAACAAACATCTCAGCTGGATCAACACATTCCAACACCTTCCCCACCTCCTTCAAAACTATCATTCACAGCCTCCTTCCTTTCTCCCTCTCTGCTTCCCTCCCTCCATCCTTTCCTTCCCCGGGCTGGGTCTGGTGTGAGCTTAAAGGTATCACTGATTCAACATCCTCATCGTCTTTTTATCTGTCCTCCTCCTCTCCTGTGTAACCCACACCGCTGCTGTGCCAAGGGGAAATTTTTTCAACATAATACCCAGAGAGCCTCTCAGCCAGCCTGATGGTGACAGTAATACACCTCCATGAGAACACACATCTTCTCTGGCTGGGTGACACAGAGGAGGCAGGTGGATTAGGGAAAGTATAAGTGTGTGTTTTGAGTGCTCTCATATTGTCCAAGTACCCTGATCCATATCACACTGTCAGGCTCAGGCACATGCACACACACACACACATACACACACGCACACGCACACACACCATTGGCATCATTCAAAATTCACTGTTTTGATCCATCAGCTGCACAATTTCTTTTTATAGTGGCAGCAGATAGAGGATGAGGGGTGTGAAATTACTGCAGCTCTAGTCCTTTTCTCTCATATCAAAATCATAAGCTCAAGGCACATGCACGCGTGTGCACACACACACACACACACACACACACACACATGCAAACTCACACGCACACACACATTCCACAGACTTGACTACTCACCAGTCAAACATCTCACATGACCGCTCACATTACACATCAGCATGCCCAAGCATGCCCTGCCTTGATCACCTGGTGTCCTCTA
>OMLB01005897.1:3188-28321 GCA_900302555.1 Myripristis jacobus
AATGCTAGTTTAAAAAAAAAAAAGAAAAAAAGAAAAAGAAAAAAAGTCCGACATAAGCACGTTGTTTCACCACTGGCTGTGAGTGGGCTTTTCTTTCAAGAAAGGCATAAAATAAAATAAAAAAATATTTTCCCTCATGGACTACTTCCACGTTTCAGCTCTAAATGATATTAAAAAAAGGTGTGTGTAAATAATAGGTTAATAATAATAAAAAAAATATATATATATACAACATAGGATATACACATAGAAAGTGCACGTGTATGTACAGACGGGTGTATTGTGTCCTAATCCTATGCAGTGGTGGACTCAGGATGTCTGAAGGACCGGGTGAAACAATACAAAAAAGGGCACCTACTGCAGGACAGGTGGTCTCACCAGCATGCAGAAACATATGATGCATCATGTGATAATATAGTCTTTGTCTGCAATTAAGATTAACATTGTCTTTGTTATCTTAAGTGAGAAAGTTTTAACAACTAACCTAAAGGTCACTTTGAAACATAAAACAGCAGGGGCAGTGCAGATTACATCAGATTACATCAAAATGCTGGCAAGATAAATACTTTGCAAATTATCTGGTGGCAGCCCTCACCTGCTGTCCCAGCCTCACTTTGGGAAAGCTGGCCCTACACCACACCTGGAATGGGAGACTACGGACCACTGCATCTCTTTTTTTTTTCCTCTGGTATTTTTTCTCCCCATTGCCAGGCCACTCACTTGGAAGGGCATCTAAGGGGGACGTTCTGAGTTTCCTTCAACAGAAAAACACCTGGGGAACTTCATGCTTCTCCCACTGTAAGAGCATCTAATTTTTTTTTTAATGTAATTTTTTTATTTCTTGCTTTAATGTTAAAGGCAAACTGTGCAGTTTCATGTAGGAGGGCACACCATGAGGCTGAGAATGGATAAAACCCCTCAGGTTCATGCCACTAATAACCCAGACTAATAATCCAAAGAATGTGACATTTTTAAATCCTTGTATGAGTCTGATGTTTTGATGTCAAAAACACTAACAATGAAGTGAAATTGTCATATTTTGTGTAATGATTTGGTAAAAAAAAAAAAAAAATAAAAAAAAAGCTCCTGAGACTTTTCTAAGTTATTTTCTTTTGGGAATTGAGTGGCTTTCATCACTCTTCACCACATCATTATCAGACGGGGTGACGTTCCCTTTGCAACTGCAGTCTGCCTTTAACTTTAATGTCCACTGATCAATAAAGGTAAGTCTAATGTAATTCTGTCTGTCAAATTAAGAATCACAAATCCATTCACACTGTTTCAAACACTCGGTAAAGAGGAAGAGATGAGTCTTTTTCATTTATTATGTTTAATATACATCAATATTTCTTCAGCTGTAATACAAAAAAAGAAAAAGGAAAGTCAAAATCTGACAAATTTTTACAAACAGGGCATGATACCTTCAGATACACGTTGTTTATCCTTCTCAGTCAGTCACTACTGCAGAGCAAAAACCACTTAGAATAGCTTATTACTTTCAGTAGGCTACAGAAGCTTAACCAGACAGACTAGTGATGTCCAGACATTTATTTAGCCTTCCATGCCACTTCAGACAAAACAATGAGTCGAAAGGGGAGGAAAGGTGTTCCACTGTGAAATCTGATTTCAGACACAAAACTTTTGATACATTATGCTTAGTAAAACTCAGCCAATGTACTGCAGTATTCAAATTCTTACTTCTCATTGGATATGACCACAATGATGGCCTAAGGGCTTTTCAACAGGCAGAAAAAAAAAAAAAAAAAAAAAAGAGAAAATTCAGATGAAAAATAAAGTACATGGAAATGTGAGAGCTCTTTAAGAGTCCTTTCTCCGAGGTAAACTTTCTTTTGAAATGCCTTTAGTTATTCACACTCCTTATTACAGTCCTGCTGACCCAACAGGCCAAAAAAAGATCCCTTAGGGCAGGACCGGGCAGGAGGGCAGCCCTGCCCCTGACGCTTCTGTGGAAGCAGCACCACTGGTCGCACAGACAGTCAGAGGAGCGTCTCCAAAACACAGGGCGAGGCAGAGTCCATCACAGATCAGATTTATTGTTCAGAAAAGCCATATTCTTGGCGAGTGCATTTTGTTTGAGCAATGTGCGATGCTTTCTAAGAGGCTGAAGAAGACTGTAGCTTGTTGTTATGAGACCTACAGCGGAGAGAGGGGACAGTTGAGAACCCTTCACATGGCAACAGTAATTGAACACACACAAAAAAAAATTTAAAAAATAAAATAAAAATGAAGGATGCAAAGGGGTCAGCAGAGCATACTGCAGCCATGTTGTAATTAACCGGGAATGCCTTGACTGTTGGAGAGATCTTTCACATCTACAAATGGGTGATTTTGTTAAGTGAAGAGCAGCGTGGGATTTAGGTCCACTGCCAAGTCCTCTCTTCTTCAACAGACATTTCTTTTGAACTGTAGACTCATAATCATAAAATAATGATTTATAAAAGGACTTGACTTTCACAATGATTTAAAATATCCAATAAACATTTACTGTGTTTGACATCTCTTACTGTACATTGATAAAATTATGTTCATTCAAGAGAACTGCAGAAAAGCCAAAGGGAAGTAACATACAAAACTTTTGATAAATATCTCATGGTAAAATATACAGTTTTTTTATATGAAGTAGACGTCACCATATTATCCAATGCAACTCAGAGGTACATCAAAAAATAAATACAAATTAAGAAACTAAAATGCATTTAACATCTTGCTGAGTTAAACATTTTCACTTAGGGAAATGATCAAAAGAAAAAAAGCATATCCCTTGATTATTTTATTGACAAATGTCAACATGGCTGCTACTTTGTGATTATCACTGGAGTCATGATTGAAATTGATTAACCACAATTTCAAATTGACTGCATTTATATTGTTTGCTTTTTAAAAGCACATCTGTTTTGAGTAAGGTATTGATTTTTAAATAATCAGACATGTTTGCTGTTTATTAAACAGCAACGCTCCATGACTTTTACTACTAGAGACCCCAGCATCCAGCTCAGACTCCAGCTAGATTGGCCCACTTAAGAATCTGATAATCTGTAAAAAAGAGAGAATGGGATGGCATAAATCAAAAGCATGCAAGCAAAGGTGAACAGAGACAAATGCAAGGTGATGCATGATACTGATGTAAAAAACAAAAACTGCAAAAGTCATTAATGGAAAAATGTCTTAACTATTGTCAGCTCTGCTGGTTTTAGTCACGTTAAGCAACCCTGAAAACCACATGCAGATCTGACAGAGTAAAGCCAAGACTAGTGTGCGACTACGGTGCAGTCTACAGCAAGTTAACATTTACCACATACATACTACTGCTGCTGCTATGCATCATGACATGAGGAGTGAATGAGAGACTATTTAAAAAACTAACTGAAGAAATGAAGCTGGCATAGGGCAGTGTTTGAATCAGCCAACGGTGGCCATTTTCAAACTTGTTCCGCAGATGAAGAGACAAGTATGGAAGATGAAGGAGACTGAGATGGTTCCTCACACCTGAAGTTATAGGAGCCCCTAACCTTACCTGCTCGCTTTGAAACCTTTAAGCTTCTGTACAAAGAAGCCCTCCAGAAGCTCGGCACACTGAAAGAAGGGCGAGTCGTTGGGGTTGTAATAGCGGCAGTTGTCAAAGATTTTGGTCACGTCGGCCACAAACTCTGTGAGCTTATGGTAATGTCGCTTTTGCAATCGGCTATCCATTGTAGAAAAGTCTAGGTGAGATACGAAAACATGATATTTGTAAGATATAACATTTAGAAGATATAACATTGTCTATTTTATGACATCCAATGAATTAAGTAGTAGTGAAATAGAACTTGGCTTTCCACATTTTATCAATAAACATTATTGGATCTAAAAAAAGTTATGTAACAATCATTTCAACAAGAAAAGTGTTCCTTAATTTTCCCCAAAGTAAAACATAAAGAAGACTGTGACTTTCAGCATTTTAGAAAATAAATATCCCCACCCCGACACTTAAATAACAGACTGGTCAGATACTCCAGGGTTTATGTAGGGGTGAGTGATGACCTACGATCTGCTCTTACCCATTGGCTCCTTGATGACACGATAATAATCAGGGGCGTCGTTGGGATCCACTGGTTCAAGGAAAGGCCATGCCATTTTATGAGACTGTGGAAATTACAATAAATGGTTAAGCAAATAATTAAAAAAAAATTGGTAACAAGTAAAAGAGTGTACAACTGGAGGTTTTGCTAGCCTTTTCAGTATCAAAGAGAAAATCACTATAAAACACACATAAACCAACTTTTAAGTGATGGGTTTGATTTTGCACATCTTTCAATGTGTTGTTTCTTATGTTGAACTATTTCACCAATTTTCTTACCATGTATCCTTTTATACTCTGCTTGTTTACTGCATCTGTATATAGTGCTTTTTAAACTCTGCTTGTATAGATGTGCCATATAAAATTTATTATGATGTGAGCAACCAGAGACGAACAGCCAATGACTCCACACCTGTAACGAACGTAATATTCTTTTCAACCCCTCGTAGTCTTTGTCAGTGAGCGGCGTGAGGACAGTCATGGCATCTTCTGTCGACTGGCACTGCGGGCACACGTACACATCTATGTGATTGGCTTCACTTTGCATGATGCCAACACAGCGCCCGTGGTACCAGTTCTGGCAGCGGTCGCAGCCGATGTAAAACCTGAAGGTGAAAATTGTGCAAAGGGTGAATATACATTCTTGTTAGCGTCATCAAAATGAATTCACTGTCTGACTGTAAGAGTTATTCAGTATGAAAGACGTAACAGGCTTCCAACATATTTTCCCACTGAAAAACTCCTTCCTGCTTTTTACAAATCTTAATTTCTAGGCCTGTTTTTTTTTTCTCAAATATGGCTGGTGTTGAAAATAATGTATATAATATGGACTACACTTACAACTGCGTCGCATTAGCTTGAGGTAACTGTTCAAGCAACAAATACCACAAAATGTGAATGACATCTAAAGCTATACAGAGTTGTGGTCATAATGTAAATGGGTGGAACAATCCTGCAGATATTAAAGGCAGCCTAGTGTATGGACTGCCTGTTTAACACGTCAAGATTTTGGACAATTATGTAATGGGTGAGGAGCCATACTGTGATTCGTCGTATGGTGTTCGGCAGATACAGTACAGTTCTTCATTGCTTCCTCCCTCTTGGCCACGTTTACAGTCATTACACACAAAGTCCTCCAACTTCTTGGCCTCTTTTTCTGTGATGCCAACACATGCGCCATGGAACCAGTTGGAGCACAGATCGCAGCCGATGTAGAACCTGACAGAAAATGACATTTCAGTGTATTGTTGTCTCAATAAAATCAAGATGGGGTCATAATCACTCAATGTGCGTCACATGTTAATATTACATCAACATATTACAATGTAGTCAAGTGTAAGGAAATGTTTTAGCCTGCTCCAGGGGGCTTACTTTGACTCGTCATAAGGTGTTTTGCAGATGCAGTACAGTTTGGTGTCCTTCTTGTGATCCTTTGAGGTAGTAGACATAGTCTTCTTCTTTTTGTGTTTTGAAGAGCTGGAATCTCTGTCTCTGTCTCTGTCCTTCTCTCTGTCCCTGTCCCGATGTCTATCCCGATCTCGGTCTCGGTCTCTCTCTCGATCTCTGTCCTTATCTCTGTCTCTATATCTGTCCCTGTCCCGGTCCCTATCTCTGTCCCTGTCCCGTTTCTTGTCCTTGTCACGATGCCTGTCCCTATCTCTGTTCCTATCTTTGTCTCTCTCCTCTTCCCTCTTACGTTTATGGGACGAGGAGGGTGAGGTCACTGTGTGGCTAGAGTGAGAGGAATGGGTAGAGTGAGAAGAATGGGAGGAATGGGAGGAGTGGGAAGAGTGGGAGGCTGCCTTGGCTGCAGCTGCAGCTGCAGCTGCCTGGGCAATAGCAGCTCGAGCCTTCTCCTTTTCTTTCTGTAGCCTGGCTATGTCTCTCCTCAGCTCCTCCTGAGAGGGAAACACACACACACACACACACACAAAATAAATTGCACCTAGAAACAAAACGTGTATGACAGAGAGAAATATGCAGCATCATCTGATACATGGTATTCTGCTGTCATGCATGTTAGACTGCTCTCAAAAATGATGACATAAAAATAGCTCATCTGCACATCTTCACATTCTGCTCTGTATATCCAGCTTGGTCAAGGCAGAATGTGTGCTGACCTGCACTTGCAGCTGTAGCTCCTTGTCCAGCAGGGCCCGCTTCTTCAGGATCTCAGCCTTAAGCTGCTCCTTGTGCTTGTAAAGCAGTGCAGTCAGCTTAGTGGCATTCTGCTTGGAACGTTTTTGCTCCACCACTTCCTCCTTCTTCCTCTTCTTAGCTGCCTGCTTCTCATCCTTCTCAATCTTGTCTAGGATGTACTTCATCACCTGATTGCACACAATCATCCTGGACAGATGACAGCAGAAGGTTAAGTCAGAGAACGAGTGTCTGTGTTTCCTGTACAACAACTTGTAGATCTGACTAGTGAGTGGCTCTCACTGAAGATGGAGGGTAAACAAAAAGAAATACTGTTGTAATTATGAAAAGACAAACCTCTGGTTCTCCTCTCGCTCAGCTGCAGCCAGGGTCTTCCTCTGTTTCAGCTGTTCTGCTGTAGCATTCTGCTTTGCTGCCATCTGAAAAAAAAAAGCTTTCAGTGTTTGGTATCTAGCTGCTTTTAAATGATGGTGAGTATCATAGGAAAATAACAATGAATCAATCATCAGGAGTCACCTGTTTTTGGTTTCCATCTCCAGGACTAGTGGCCTGCAGGTTATGCTCCTTCTGCTCCCTTTTGGATTCCTGCTGTTTCTTCTTCTTCGGTTGTTGTTGCTGTTGTGGTGGTGGTTGTTGTTGTTGCTGTTGTTGCTGCTGCTGCTGCTGCTGCTGTTGATCTCGGAGCTGCTGCATCCTCTGGAACTGCTCCTGGACACTCGCTGGTGCCTGTATGGCCACCATGTTCTGGATCTGGTGGGTCTGTACTTGCCCCCCTGGCTGCTGGATCTGAATTGGCAGTTGCAACTTGATCTGCTGAGGAACAGTGCCACCCTGCTGTTGTGCCTGAGCCTGGATCTGGGCTTGGATCTGGGCTGCGACATGGGGTGGGAGGGCTGAAAGTAGCTGGACTGGTTGTTGAAGACCTGGAACGGTGATGAGCTGATGCCTGATTTGAGGCTGGACCTGAAGTGGAGGCTGCGCTTGAAGTTGAGTTTGGTTCTGAGGCTGGAATTGGACTTGTAGTTTGGCTTGGACTTGGGGTTGGGCTTGGACCTGAAGCTGTTGCTGGACTTGGGTCTGTTGCTGGAACTGAACTTGAACTTGGGGTTGGGTTTGAACAGGTGACTGAGTGTGGACCTGGGGCTGTGGATGGGTCTGAGGCTGTGCATGAATCTGGCTTTGTTGCTGGAATTGAACTTGAACATGGGCATGGAGTTGGGTTTGGATCTGTGGCTGGGTCTGGAGCTGAGCTTGAGCCTGAGACTGAACCTGAGGCTGCGGCTGAACCTGTGGTTGAGTTTGGACCTGGGGCGGTTGCTGAGCCTGAGGCTGCGTTTGGGCCTGTGGTTGAAACTGAACTTGTACCTGGGGGTGGTATTGAGGTTGTACTCTTGATTGGAGATGGGCCTGAACCTGGGGCTGGGGCAGGGTTTGGTTTTGAGCTTGGCCTTGGGCCTGGGACTGAAACTGCACCTGAGGTTGAATCTGAGCCAGGGGCTGAACTTGGCCTTGGGGCTGTTGCTGAGTTTGTGGCTGAATTTGTGCCTGTGGCTGAAATTGGACTCGGACCTGGGGTTGTATTTGGGCTTGTGCTTGGGCCTGAAGCTGGGCTTGGGGCTGAATGTGTGTCATTTGACTATGGGGTTGGACCTGAATCTGTGCACGGATTGGGGCTTGAACCTGGGGTTGAAGTTGCGTGTGGGCCTGGGGCTGGAATTGAGGCTGACTGGGTCTCACTGTGGTAACTATAGAAGAGACAGGTAGAGCCTTCATATGAACCTGCATTGGTGAGACCGGCATTTGAGCTACGTGCTGCACAGATGCAGCAGCAGAGTGCTGAACTTGTGCCTGAGGATGAGGGGGAAGTGGTGGCTGAGTCAGCGAGGTAATGGGTGAATGTGTGGTGACTGGTGCAGGGGCAGAAACAGGTACAGTAGCAAGGGAAGATAGGGGGGCCAAGGCAGGGGGCTGAACAGGAGCTGCAGCCTGTTGAGCTGGCTGGACTGGAGTCTGGGCTTGAGATGAGGCAGGAGTCCAAACCTGAGGCTGAGCTGGTCTCTGTTCTGTCAGAGCTACAAGATCAATCAGAAAAAAAGACAGGCGAGGCATTAATAAAAAATACTCCTCAAACAAACTCATATTCATATAAAAGTCAATTGCAATTATAGTACACACATTACAGTATTTTTCACTTACAGAAACAAACAAAAAACTTCCACCAGGTTGAGTTATATACTGATAAACCACAACAACATGGCAGGGGTGATGTGTACATTTGGTGTTCGGGGGTTACCTGGCACTGAAGGTGTTGTAGAGGTGGCTGTGACTGGTGTGACAGCAGCATTGGCCATTGTGGTATGGAAAGGGACAGGGGCCATGGCTCTGGCTGGGGATGGGACACCAACTTGGATGGGGGCAGCAGCTACAACAGGAGCAGAGGCTGGAGCAAGGGCAGGGGTTATAACTGGGGCAGGAATAGGGACAGATAAAGGAACAGAAACTGGTGCTTGGGCCACATCTGCAGCGGCTGCTGAGGCAACAGCTTGGGCAGGAGGTGTGAAAGGGGCTGGAGCTAAAGCACAAACAGAGGCTGCAACTTGCATTTGGACAGAGGCTGAGGTTAGGGCAGGTGTAGGGGTAAAGGCAAATGTCTGGGTCTGGCTTGGGGGTGCAACTTGTCCTGGGGCTGACACAGATTCTCCACCCTGGGTTTGTACAGGGATTGAGGATGGGGTAAGGGCAGAAACCTGTGTTCGGCCAATGGGTAGGACTGCAGCTTGCGTTTGTGCTGGGACAGAGGCTGGTGCAAGAGCAGAAACTTGCATTTGGCCCATGGGTAGGACTGCAGCTTGTGTTTGTGCAGGGACTGAGGCTGGGGCAAGGGCAGAAACTTGTGTTTGGCCCATGGGCGGGACTGCAGCTTGGGTTTGTGCAGGGGCTGGGGCTTGGGTGAAGACGTGTGGTTGAGTCATGGTTGGGGCTGCAACTTGTGCTGGGGCTGCTGTTGGTGGCTGCACAGGGACAGAGACTGGAGCAGAAACATGAATTTGGGATGAAGGCTGGGCTGCAACTTGTGTTGGGACAGGCACAGGGGCTGTAACTTGGGTTTGGGCAAAGGTAGAGGCAGTTGTCTGGACTTGTGCGGGGGCTCTGACTTGGGCTGGTGTTGACATGGGGCTTTGAGTGGTCTGGGCTGAAACAGGTTTTGGGGTGGTAGGCGCTGAGGTTGAAGATGACAAAGCTGGAGGCATGGGAGTGAAGAGGAAACGCTGGACCTGGCCATTGGGCATGGCTGCCTGCATGAGCTGCTGCCCGGGGCCAGGGATGACCGTTACCCCCTGTGGGATGATTTGCAGTTGGCCTTGGGTCTGGCCCTGGCCCTGGATCACCACTGTCAGACCTGGGTTCCCTCCCTGGAGGGTTGCAGTCAAAAGAAAGCACACCTTCAGCTAGTATTCAACAAATACGCTGTTTTATTGGATGAACAAATCATGTTTTACAGGAGGAAGGGAAAGAGAGAGGGGACAAAAAAGACACAAACGGGGAGGAGGGGGAACCTGAAGATGTGCTCCTCACCTGTGCACCCTGCGTTAGCTGTGTGAGCTGAGCCATTGTGAGTCTGACTTGGCCCTGCTGAGGCCTGTTGGTCTGGGAGGCAGGCGGAGGGGCAGCTTGGGAATGTCCAGGTGCTGGGGTGGCTGCACGGGGCGACGGTGCAGCACCCACTACTCTCTGACCTGCATTGCTCTGCACAGGACTAGCACTGGACACAGCTGTGGAGCCAGGCTGACCACGGCCCATCTGCCCAGGCTGCTGAGGCTGGCCTAGAGGGAATGGAAGAGGGAGTAAGTAACAACACAGAAGTAAGTGATATCTAAATCAAGAAAACAGGAATCCCATAGTTAAATATTTCAAATTAATAGCAACTTGTATTCATCTATCAAACATGCACTTGTGTTAGCATGCAAATAGTCAACAATAGTAAAGGTAAAGTAAAGGTTATTTGTACTAGGCCAAAAAAATCTAGTACAAATAACCTATATTATCAGTGAATAAACACACAAATAAAGTGAAAAATACACACAGGCTAAACAGATTCAATAGTTAACAGAAAGATATCTACTGATGTACAGACTACCTGGTTGAGCCGCCACTGGGCTTCTGGCCATTGATGAAGTACCTTGGGTAGGTGACTGGATCATTGTCGTGCCTGGCCGCACCTGGCTTCCTGCTGTGGTGCCCTGGGATAAAGAGCCAACAATATGGGATTAAGATAGAATACTGCTCATGAAAATGTTTCCTCAGTATCGAAACTAACCAATGATCCCGTGGTCACGCTTAATAGTTCCCCTATTTTAAGTTAAAAGGGAGAGGGGAGGAAGAAAGAAAAGGGATACTGGGTAAAAACAGATTGGCAGTGCCCCAGAAAAGCAGACAGAAGCAAGCCAAAGCAAGGATATTAAGTCTGTATCTCTACCTGTTGCTGAGTGGTTGAGGCAGAGGTGGTGGCTCTGAGGTTGATGTTGCCAGTGGTGGGGTGTAATGTGCTATATGTCCGAAGGTTAGCAGGAGGGCCAGAGGGGAAAATACCTAGGACTTTCTGCTGGACCACACCTGTTGAAGAGTGCAACTAAGTGAGGAGGGCAGCAAATACACATTGAGCACATAAGGTAAGACTGAGGATTTACACAAGTAGCAAGGCATGCATCTGTGGAGGGGAGGAACTTGGCATTATTTGCTTTACAAAAGCTGATGTCTGCTGGCTTGGGGACAATGGAATTTGTAAAATGCAATTTCACTTTTGAAAATCTTTTGCACTCAATAGTACTTTAATGACAACTCGGAATCAAAGTCAATACCACAGCTGCAAGAAAAAAATGAACAAAATGAAAACTGCAATCTTATTATGAGGCATAGCAGTCTGTTCTCCTCACTAATTTCCCACAAAAAAAAAAAAACAAAGGCCATCATACAAACACAGTGTATCACTACTTCATCACAAGGCAGATTTGTGCATCTCACATGACAGTCGTTGCTCTCCCTCACATTGTAACAAACGTAATAAAGCGCGAACAAACCGAAACGGACGACAGCACTCGTGCTCCCTACCTCCTTGTGTGGTGGGCATGTTGAGAGTGACAATCTTGCTGTTAGCAGGCAGCGGTAGCTTGGCGGCGAGGACCTGACCAGCCACAGTCACTGGGCCACCAGCGATCTGGAAGGTTTGCCCTGAGGTGGTGATACTGCTAGCCATGGTGGCCACCGAGCCTGTGGAGGCTGCAAGACACACCATGCCACCTGCAGTCATGCGTACCCAAAGGGCCACCACAACAGCCAGTCTACAGCTGTGGTGTCCACTGGAAGGTTTGGGTCAACAAAGTGGCTGTTGTATTTACAATTTCGGATTAGTAATTCACTGTGTTTAAAATCTCCCATGTATTAGTATTGGATCCAGAAGACGAAAAAAAATTGAAAACCTGATTTTCACAGGAATGGGAGTGGACACCACAAGCCACAAAATTTATCTGGCAAACCAGTCACATGTACCATTATGAGAAAATGGCACAAAAAAAATGGGAAAATGATGATACCGAAGGTTGACGTTTGTTGAGGTTATCAAAAATGGTAAGGGACAAAAAGAAAAATAGGGAAAAATGAGGAACAGAAAAGAAACAACAATGTTCTAACCACAGATCCTGTTGTTTTTCCCTGCACCTCGCTTACACAAAATGAAGGATGAGAACGCAACCCACTGGCAAGACCAAGGAGTGAGATGAATTTCAAATCCTCCGTGTCATGCACCTGCTCACCTGAGCTGTTGTTGGTCTGACCCTGCTTGACCCAGGAAGCAAAAGACTGCTGGAAGTTCTTGTCCTGCTGGAAAGAAACTGGGGAGCCCAGTTTGGAGGCCAGAACCATCTTGGTTCCAGATGTGACCTGGCCCGGCTTTTGGCCTGTAGAGGTGGGGGTTGTGGGAGTGCTGGTAGTGGGGGTGGAGGTGGTGGTGGTGGAGGAAGTGGTGGTGGTTGCACCTGTTTTCTGCTGCTCAAGACGTTTCTAAAACAAGAGATAACAATATACAATTGCACTGTAGCTATTAGAGTCTGTAAGATTAATAAATTCAGCCTGAAGATGCAATTAATATGCAAAGTATAATATTTGATCAGACAGACTGATACAGACATGACAATATAATGTTTTGCATACCATGTGCCATGGTGGCCAGAGAAAATAAAAACAACTGTCACATGACAAAATATTGACTCCAGTCTGCTGATAGTGTCAACTGAGGTGGTAATAATGAAAGCTATAACCTTTTCTGTGGTCATGTCGCTCTACGGGAACAGCATCGCCCTGATCATTGGCAAGATTAGGTGTTTCCAAATGGGGCAACACATAGCAGAAGTGCATAAGGTGGACTACGTGGGAGTGTCTGCCACATGACATGGTGTTTTTTGGTAGCAGGGTGGCCGAACGGTTAGCGAGGCCATCCGTTAAAAGGAGGGCCATAGATTTGCTCCGAGAGGCAGTGCTTTTCTACTGTTGAAGTTTCCTAGAACAAAACAATAAATTCCTACCTGTTCACACATGCTGTCAGGTAAATGCCTAAAATGCAAATGTCAAATGCGCAGTGTTCCTACATGGCGGTGCACATTATTGGAGTTTTTGCCGATATCCAATGTGCCGATATTTTCCGACTCTTTTGGCCGATGCCTATACCATTACCGATATATGCACATTTTTTTTTTCCAGATAACTGCTGAGAATATCAAGTCTCTCCTGCAGTGGTATTAACATTTATTTTATTATGTGTGCTCTTATTGTGAAGGCCCACTAGCAGATGCAGACATAAAAGACATGCTTTTCAAAATGTATACATTCCACTGGGCAAAAACTAAACTACTTCAACTTAGGTTATGTAAAACATGCCATATTTAATTTTTATTAAAACATTTTTTTCAAACAAAAAGATTCAGCCTACTCAATTAGGCTTTGGATGTTGCTCTCCCTGAGAAAATCCTGACAGGAATCATAACCAGGGCAAATTTGACCTGTTTTATATATATCAACATGTCATATTGGCAGAACTCTTAATTTCAGGCCAATACTGATATTTCATTTCTAAAGCTGCTACCGGCCAATACCGATGTCATGCTGTTATAATCGTGCATCCCTAGTTCCTACCTGTTGGACAGCCAGCCTGGCCTGTTTCAGCTGTAATTCCAAGTGGGCCTTGACATCTTCTGCTGTCTTCAGAGCACTACCAATCTTAGAGGGATCTGAACCCTGGGACTTTTCCCTCTCCACTCTGCAACATCAAAGCAAAAGCCCACCCCGCCAAAAAAAATGTTAGAGACACAAATCCCTTGTGATATTATGTGAAAGTACAAGGAGGAGAAAAAATCAGTGCTTGTGTGATTTCAGTGCTCCACAAAACAGTATTATAGAGCATATTGTGTCTTTCTCACCTTTCGGCAAAGGCCCTGATCTCCCACAGCTCCAGCTCCTCCTCAGCCACCCACGTCTCCATGGCAATAGGTCCAGTCAGCTTGGCTGGCTCTGCCTTCTTGGGTCTCAAGGCACTGGAGCGCAGACCTTTCCTCTGGGGGGTTGGGGTCTCTACTCAAACACATGAAGGAGAAAAAACTCAGAGGAACAAATTGTCACTTCTAAAAAGCTGATCTCACCCTGAGGACAGGGTGACTAGTTCTTCAAATGGGCGAAAATCAGATTTTTTTTGCCAACTTGCACTGAATTTTTTACCTTTGGGAGTGTCTCTGTTGCCGAGGGGACAAATGATCTTCCTGATACAGTATTCTGAGCGTATGCCGTAAGGTCCAACGTCTCTTCGTTTGATGATCTCTGTTGTGATGATGTCCGTGTCTGTGGTTTCTGTGGAGAGAATCAAACATTATATCAGTGTGTAATAGTCAAAAATAGCAATAATCTAAAACAGATGATTGCGTGTTCATATTACTAACAGCATCAATCCATGAATTGTCAGCCATACAAGCATATTGGATTTGTGTATGGAGAATGCACCTAATTTTATCTTCATCTTAAGGAACAGAACTGTACTGTGACTGAATATGTAACAACACCTATATCTGTGCTGCATTTTTAATAACTTACAAAGAGGAGGTCCCATCACACATAATCAATGGGTTGTTGATATTAAATGAAAGCAAAAGCAAAATTTAGTCTATTGTACCCAACAGACAGATTAATGAGGGAATGATGGTATTACAACAGCAACAACAAGCTGTTGCAAGTTTGCAAGGAGTTGGCTTCATATTTGCTCAAACAATGGTTAAGTTTTCAGGTCCTGAATGCAAACTTTCAATCAGCTTTTGTCTTTCATTTTTACAATGGAACAGTCAAAGGAGCTTTATCTTTATCTAAGAGTACACTTAAGCACAAAGAAAGATAAAAGGGCCATGCGGTTAGCTTGATGCTGTGGAAATGATAACTTTAAAACTTATCAGTATCTCAAAATAAATTTTGCTCTGAATGGCAAATCAATGTTAGGATGTACCCTCAAACCCTTGCATAAACAGAAACACTCAAGAGGAAGAGACTGGACAATAAAGGGGAGGAGTTTGGCATTATCTCACCTTTCCGAGTGGTCCCTACAGCAGCAGAGGGCTTGACAGCCATGTCGTCCCACCTCAGGCAGGCCCACAGCAGCCTCAGCATCAGGCTCACCCCGGCAAGTGACCTCACAGTCTGGAGACGGTACCTGAATGTAACGTGGAGATAAGTGACCAGAACTGTGACATGCAACAACAACAAGTGATTACATGCACAGGGTGCTCAAGATTCAAGTCTTCTGGAAGATAAGACATTAACAAGCTATCAATATGCATTTTTATATCCTGGTAAAAAATACTGCTGTGAACATTAATCAAAAGAAAACACATTATTGCCAGGTAAAAAGTACATTAGCAAAAAATTAAAAACAAAAAACAAAAAAACATTATCAAGCAATGGATATGCCATCTCTAAGTCTCCGTATCTGGGCTAACAACCATCCCATTTTCTAGAAGTAAGAGCTTATCCTGACTGGTGTAACTACTTTGCACTAGTGCCAAAGCTTCCTAGTTAATGAAGGAATATTAATGTATAAATAGGTCTACTAGAGTAAATCTGATACCAACCTCCACGTGATCCCAAAGGTCGGCCTGGGTGAGGGGTAGGGCCAAATGTCCAGGGCTGGCTTGGCATTGTAGTTGAAGATAGGCACCTCTCTGATGCCTGCCCTTCTCGCCAACCTCTTAAGATCATCATTGGGGAGGACGAAGATGCTCTTCTTACTGCTCTTGGTAATGAACTTGCGGTAGGATGGCAGGGCTGTTCCCGATCGTGCCTTCTTGGATCTGGAGAACTTGAGGAGGCTGACCCGGTCTCTGGTGGAATATTCTTTACTAACCGTCATGGAACTCGTTGCTGAACCGGAGACACTCGTTTTGGTGTCTGTAACCGTTGCTACGTTGGTTTTGGTCTCCTGAGAAACAACAGCTTTGGGGGTCAGGGAGCTGAGCTGGGAGGAGGTGTTGGTTTTGGTGGTGGTGGAGGTGGGGAGGGCAGAGCCTCCACTGCTTTCTGCTGGAGCGGGCTTAATTTTGCTGCTGGTCTCCTCAGCGGCCTGTGCCATTTGGGAATCAGTGGCCACTGGAGTACTGGTGGTAGAGGTGATGCCCGTGTGGGTGACAGCCTTCAGACCTTCAGTACCACTGCCATTGTCTGTGCTGTTGGGACTCAGGCTAGAGGGGGTTGATGAAGGAGGCTTACTGGACAATATCTCTTCTTTGTCCATAGATACTTCCTCCTTCTTATTTGCTATCATAGCAACACTTAACGAAGAGTCTCCCTTCTCTGCAACATGGTTGTCCAATTTTGGGACCTTCAAGGGAGGTGGGTGATCTATGCTGGACACATCATTCTGCAAGAGACTCCCATTCATCAAAGATTTGACAGGCTCTTTCTGAGGCACAGCTTTTATCTCACCTGGGACCGGGCTGGCCAGGTCCGAGTTAGTGTTGGAGTCTACAGGAGCAGGAGTGACTGCATCTTTCCCATTTACCTGCACTGGACTGTTTTTACTTTGGTCTACCTCCATGCCCTCTGTGTCTTTCTGTTCACTGCCTTGCTCAGTTTCGTCATACCTACGCTTCTTAGCGTTCTCTCCTGTTCGAGCCTCTGGTTCCACCTCTGGTTTGTGCAGTTTTTCTGTACTTACTATTGGTTCTACCCCACAGTCTGTTTTCCTGTTGAGCTCACTCAGCTGAGTGTCAGCTTGGGTCCCCCCGTTCACCTCTTTATGGGCTAAGGCCTCCCCACCATTCCCCTGCACAGCATTTGCCTCCGTTTGTGTGCTGTGGTTGGGTGCTACGGATTGTGTGGAGTCTAATCTGACATCCAAGTTGTCTGTCTGAGGCTTTGTTTCTGTCTGCTCCTGGTCAAAGTTAAGCTTTTTAACCACCGGGTCTTTCACCTGCGGGTCCTCCTGCCTCTCTTCTACTTTAGTGCATGGGGTCACTGCAGGCTCCTGTTTGTTCACTGCAGAGGCTTCAGTCTTGACAGCAGCAGTAGGCTTTGAGGTGACCATTTTGGACAACAGAGCTGCCTGTTTCAAACGCTCCAGCCTCTGCTTCTCCTCCAAGGTGAACTGTTTGACCCGGCGCTCTAAGAGTCCATCCAGTTTTGAGGGCTTTACCTTCTTCTTATAAGCTGTCCGCAGCTGGAAGCCCTCACTAACATTCACAACATCATAGTAGAAAGGTTTGGGTGACGTGTTCTCCTCCTGGGGTTTTTCTACTCCCTGCATGGCTTCTTCCTTCACAGGCTGGCCAGCGAGTGGAGAAGGGCTTCTCTTGATGACATTATCTAAGGTGGAGAGAGTCAGGGGTCAGTGGATGACAGAACCAAAAACAGATTATCCTTTTTAGCATTTCTAGACTAAAAATGGGACAGCATTAGTCCAGGTTCCAGTATGTTTGAAAACAGATATGCATTGGAAAAAAACAACAAAAATCCAAAGATAAAGATAATATAATTAGAAGAGACTGATACAAATAATTCCAACCATCTACCTTTGTTGTCACTGGAAGCAACAGTTTCTGGGTGGGGATCAACCTCCATTTTTTCATCAGTTGTTTTTTCCACATTTGTTTCCTCTCCCTTCTCCACGATACTTTCCTTTTCTTTTCCACTCTGTCCCTCCCCTGAAGAAGTGCTCTGAGATGACACAGTGCAGGATACTTGCTCCTCGTCTTTATCCACAGTGCTCTGAGCGGTCTGCTTCTCAGCTCCCATCAATTCGCTAGGCTTATTTGTGCTAGCTGCTGCATTTTCTTTGCCCATTTTAGCTGCTGTGAGGACAGTGAATAAATCAGTAACCATAACATAAGTCAAATCTGCCAGCAGCAGGAGCATACAGAGAGGAAAACAAGGCTAATAGCAGTGGAAAACTATGACAGCTCAGTCCTCACCCTCCAGTTCTTTGCGGTAGTTTACATTTGTGTTCCCTGGTAGCCTCGGAACAAAACGTGGCACATGGGTCTTACTGACCCAGCTCCAGCCTCCGTACCCCGTCACCCTGTACTCCTCCCCCTTCTGTTTCCACACCTGAATGGATAGAAAAATAAGCAACGTAAGGGAAAATGAAATAATGAAACCTTCAGATGAGGAACCATTTCACATTACCTGAGAGAAAGAAAGAGCTTCTCCTGTTTTTCCACTAGCATTGTACATTACACTCAAACATGCTAAAAGGGGATAAAGGGAACCTCCTTGCCTTTTTTAGTGCTAAGAGCTTAGCATGTTTATATCACACAAAGTCCTGAATGCTTGAAATAAAAACACACTTCAAGTACAACCACTATATTCCCTTTGGGTTTCATTCAGTCACTTGGTAACCACATGAAAAACAGCGGCTTTCTCTTGTAAATTTAATACAAACTTATACGGTACTTTTTCTGAAAGGTTCAATGATAGTTGTAATGCTATTTGTATGGAATTCTCTACTGGATTCAGAAGCTTTGATCTATTAGGGATATAAACCAGTATCAACGATTGTAAACCCTGCTCTGTGGCCATAAGAGGAGCTAGATGACAGATTAAAGGTACGGTTGTCATACCTGGTGTTTGATGGGGATGGTGTACTTCACCCAGGTGGCCTGCTGCATAGTCTCCTCATCCTCCAGTTTCTTCTCTCGCTTTTTCACCTTTTCCTTCTCCTCCCGCTCCATGGAGGTCATTCGATGTAGCCTGACGCAAAAAGGAGGATGTCAATAAGTTAGGATCACATGTGATCAAATCAGCACAGAAGTGATTCTGTTTGACCAGCAACGCTCCACTCCAGCCCCTGTGAATTACACACGTGTGGGTTACTCTGTATACACTGATAACACAGCAATGCTATTTTTTTTTAAAAGGAGAGGTGATCAAAAGGCTGAAGTTGTGACTGGTGCCATGATGCAGGTCATAACAGGCAATGTCCAGTCTTTGACAAACACCCTCAGTCAGCCTTGTAGAAAACAAACTATAGGCTAATGTGTTTTATCGTAACTGTAAACAACTGCTGCTAATAAAATATGTTCAATTGCCTCCCTCCCTACAGCTGGTTTTGTTCTCTTATTACCTTGTGTGTCCAAGAGAATCCTTCCACACAGGCAGCATAACCACTGGTTTGATGGCACACTCCAGGATGGCCAGGGCCAAAGCAAATTCCCTGGCTTTGCTGCACATCTGGACTGCTTTGTTCCAGTTGGACCTGGGAAAGCAGGCAGAGACAAGTCAAGAGAAGCAGATACAAATCAAAGTGCAGCTGAGCGTAGCTGCGGCTTTCTTACACAGCGGCTCACCACATCTGAAAATGGAAATCTGAGTCAAAACACTACCAAGAGGTGAACAGCACCTCTGCAAGAGTCTTCACATTTTGCACTGAAGTACTGAACCAAAGCTTTATATCACAATAACTTTGTATGTTCACAGGACATCCTTGATTGCACTACATCTAGATGACCCACGTTCATCTCAAATTTCTGCAAGGATTCATGTCCTTTAGCAAGACAGAGTCTGAAATTAACATGTGCCTGGTGCCAAGCATAAGAAAATCCATCTTTAACTGATAAATAAACAAGAATCAATGCTACCTTTTATACATATAAACATTTTGGTTATATTAAATTATCTTGCACTTCACTCTGAATTATGAACTTGATCTACTGTATAAAAGAGTGGGAAACTTAACTCATACTTAATTTTTATACTCATAACACTGAAAACTGGCAGATTGATGTATATCAATGAAAAATGTAAAGAAAAAACGTAGTTAATATTCTTGGCAAGTACATTTTTTTCGTTTACCAGCCCTTGGCAGGTGAGCCATACATTTCATTTAAGATTCTGCTTACATGCTCAATGGCCGCTGGTCTGTACTTTACCCTATGCTTTGATCTCCATGTGATGAAGACAAGTAAGAACTCAATAAATTCAAGTGATTACATTAGACATTGCAGCACTGCATTATTACTGAAGCGTCATACCTATGCGATGCCCAGTTTGGGTGCATGAACGGTGAGGGGACGTTGTTTTCCAACTGGATGATGGTGAGACGTAGGGTAGAGACGGTCAGGACCCTTGAGCCGTGAATAGAGCCGTTCCATTTGAACTCAGAGGCAGTGGTCAGGCTGAACTTGTGGGAGAGGTGGCGTCGTTTGTCGTGGTCTTCACGGTGCTGATGCTTGTTGAGGGCCAGGACGTTGGTGCTGTACTGGTTGTGGTAGACTCTGTATTTACCCTCCTGACCCAGTTTGAACAAGTTGTTGGCATTGGGCTTCACTGCAGTGTCCTTTTTGAAGAAGCCGGGACGGGAGGTTTCACCATCAGAGCGTGCGGGTGATGACTGAAGCGTGCAAAAGAGTAAAAATTATGGGACCATACTGTCAGAAAAAGTAATGAGTTACAATTTCAAGGGGATTCATTTACATTTAACCAGAATAGCATCAATCTGAATTACATTTGCAACTTCACCATTAGGCCATTTTTGTTCTAGTCTGTAATTACATCTTGTGCACACAGATATACTTCTCTCACCTCCTTGCTGCCTCTAGGTGTTGGGTTATTATTCTCCCGATCTGCTGCTGTTACTTTGTCGCTCTTGACCTTCTCGTTGTACTCCTCTGCCAGCCATGAAACAGATGACACTATTAGCACCATAACAAATTCAACACTGACTGTGGGTTTCTTTTGTATTTCAACTCCTCTGTTTGCTTTCTCACCACCAACCAGCTGGTCTTTACCTGTCCCATCTTGGCTTGTGAAAGAGGACTGAGACGACCTGTCAGCCAGGTCAGGCTCCTCCAGCTTCCTGAGGCTCCCAGATCCAGACACCTGGCTGCTGCACACCTCTGGCCGGGCAGACTGCTGCTGCAGGCCTTGGGTCTGTGGCTTCTCCTCACTGCCAGACTCTGCTTTTACATCCTTATCTAAAAAGCAGAGGGCAGGAAAGACTCAGTACCGGATAAAACCAAGAACTGGGGGAGTCGGGGTTGCAGGAAATGACAACACGTGTCATTAACACTTGCTCTGCTTGGGTGAATAACAAAACACAGGAATCATGCATGATAGCGAAACAGAGGAGATGAATGACAAAACTAGTCACCTGCTCTTTGATGATAATACCCAATTAGCATATTCCACCAACAAGCTGCTGCATCAGTAAATATTTTTAACGCTTCAGCAGTCCAGGCAGCTCAATAACCCCCTCCCCCCCAAAAAGATACGAGAGGCTACATAATTTGAACACAAGCTGTGCACTTGCTGCAATTCCAAATGAAGACACCAGCTCTGCTTTTGACTTGTTACGGGAGAGAATCCTGCATATATATGCAGCTCTTTGTAGTCGAGGTAGCAGGTGGGGCTTCCAGGCAGAGAGCCTTTTGTCTGAGCGAGGGGAACCCAGCCCAATTTCCCATAAACTGGAATGAGAATAAGGAGCTGGTTGTGGCAGACTTAGCGTGGCAGTTGCTGCCAGGGACACTAGCCATCGCAGTGCCAAAAGCAAGCTTTTAAAGAGCAGCAACACAAGACACAATGCATAAAACAAGATAAAGAACGAATGCGGCAAAACTGAATGAAACGTTTAAGCTACCAAAGCAGGTGCTGAGTGCAACTATTTTAGCCCCATGCTTACAAAAGGTCACGAGAAGACAAATGGTACACAAAATGGCTTGCAACAGCTTGAGAACTAACTGGAACAATTGAATGAGGAGAAATATCTTCTCATTATCTCCTCACTATCCAATTAGATATGCACTGGAGATAATAGAGAGATGCTGTTAAAGGCAATATGCAAAGAAACAGGCTCACTAGGGGTGCTCTAGTGTAGCATGAGTGGTGAATTTAAGTGCTGTTGTAGAGGGAGGCAAAGAAAAGAGGCACTTTTATACAGATGAACAACATTCATTGTAAGGGCCATGATTAAGAAGAGCCTGTGAAGAGGCTCCAATGGTACACTTGTTATTTATGTCTAAGGACCAACCTGCAAAGAGCTCTTTCACAGTCCCTTCATGTAGGCCTAAATAGATCTGAGGAAGGTTAACTAAGGAAGCATTATTCTCCAGAGCAAGTATAATTAAGGTAAATGGATCATCAGATGGACAGATTTACGTAGTGTCCTGCTTAAAGGCATTTTAAACGAAGTGGCAAATCAACAATGGTCAGCCGACATAACAAATGAAAGCCGGGCAAACAAATGCAACTAGAGACCAAAAACAGCTCTGACTAGAATAGTAATGTATGCTCAAACACTTAGGGGAAGCCACACTGATCCTTCAGAAAACAGAGAATTTGTGCCGACTCGATTTTTATCCGCTGGGTCGTTTTGGAACATGCATTTGGCTGGCACCAGAGAACTAAAGGAATGATAAATAGATGGCAGGAAAACTACACAGATATGACTGAAGAGACTAGATAGCATAAATTCAAAAACAGGCAAATCTACAATCATCTCAACCTTATGCAAGCCTTTCTATGTTTTATCCTGAGTCATACAGTGAAAGGAAGGTGCACACTGTATTCCCTCCATCAAAATGGATGGAAATCTGATGGGTGGAAACGTGTCATCAGCACCATTCAGGCAACAGACACCAAAATGGATCAGTGTGGTCATCCACTAGCATGTCACCAGGTAAATGAGCCGGGCTATGCAGCCACCAGCGGTTACAAGCACACAGATGAATACAGGTGCACATGTGCAGGTTAACAGCAGGGCAAGATGTGGGGGATGAGAAGGATGCCTAGAGACACCAGAAACCATTCTCTGACTCCTCTGTGTACCTGTCCTCTCCTGCTTTGCCACTACAGGGGACTCCCCACTCTCCTGGCTCCCTAAGGGGGCAGGCTGGGTGCCCTCATTGGGTTCAAGGAACTCCGTTTTAGAGACGGCAGAGTCCTGCGTGGCTGAACCAGGCTTAGGATTAGACATGTTGCCCTCCTCTCCAGCAGTGGGACCTTTGGCTGCTGCAGTATGACATAAAATCACACAGGGTGGAGCGCATCACCAAAGTCAGAATCACTTTCAGTGACAGCAAATGAATTTGATAGACATGGCTGCACTTCCCAAATGGGAAAATTGCACCTATTCTTATCAGTCCTCTTAGGAAGAGTTAAGTGAGTGACAGTGGTATGTGAGAGGGAATTAGAAAGCAAGAAAGACAGCTTGACAGATAACAGAAGATGCCAAAGTAGCCATTTTACCCTGTGAAGTAGGATCGTCTTTAGACTCCGTGTGTTCTCCGTTGTCCAGCTGTGTGGCGAGCTCAGCAGGGCCCTCCACTGCCTTGGAGGGGCCACTTTCTGGTTCTTGCTTTTTTTTCTCCACTTCGTCTGCTAGCTTCTTTGCTTCCTGTACCTCTTGCCTGACCTTCACACGCTCCATGATCTCTTCTACAGATGCAAGGAGAAAAAAACTGTTTAGTTAAAAAGAAATGCAAAGTAAAAATAACATACATCATGGAGGACTTGGGAACAGATGATCAACATCTAGTCAATAAACAAATCTAAACGCCCCATCTGCGCCTAGCAGCTCCTTTTCCCACATGATGACACATGAGACATGAGCCTGACATCATGAAACTTCTGAAAGCATTTTCTCTGTGGACAAGTGAATGAGGTCAGAAGCAACACCACAGGAACACACTGTCTGGCTACTGATAGCAATTCTGCACCAACAGAGTTCATATTGCATCATTCCAGATGGCAAAAAGCATGAACACATTGTAAACCACAGTAACATCTCATAAGGCCCATATGAAAATCACTCTCCAGTGTAGAGCTGCAACTAATTATTATCATTATCGATTAACCTGTTGATCATTTTCGCGATTAATCAGTTAGTTGTTTGTAGGGCTGTGCAATATAATGATATATATTGCACGACAGTAGAAAAACATCTATTGTTCCATGTTTTATTATTTCCTTGTGTTACAAATCAACTTGTTCCGGGAATTTATAACGGCAGTTTATTTTCTGTAAATTGGATGATGCTTAGCGTTCCTCCTCACCACAGCATGAGTGTAGGCAACATAAACTGACCGTCTAACATACATAATAACACAGCGGAAGTTAAATCCTGTGTGGAAGTGTGCTGGCAGCAACACAGTGACGGCTTTCATGGTGTGAGCGTTTGTTCCGAGTGTCACACTTCACCGATCACCAAAACTCTGGACAGCAGCATCATTTTATTAACTCTATGCTAATGAAGCTCAGACAAAAACAGCAGAAGTCATGGCTGCAGCCACTGAGATAAAACTTTCACTCCAAAGCAATGTTTTGATTTACTTCTCACAGTGAATTCAGTGACACCTTGCAGTCTGTGATTAGCTGCAGCCACAGTTTTGGAGAGCAGAACTGCAGTTACAGTTTTGGAGAGGTGCAGGAGGCCCCGGCGGCAGTCTCTGTGGGAGCCACACACAACTGTGGTGTAACTATGGTGGCATTTTGACAGAATGGTAAACGGTCTTGGTAATTGACTGAGGAAGTGTCACTCTATGTGGTGCATTCAGGGCACTATTGTTGGGAAGAATGTGCAGATCGCCAATAGACTCCTTTCATCATTACACTTCTATCTTACATGTTTTCTATTTTGTTGACTGTTGAAATGAAAAGTTGCACAAAGGTTCCAAATAAAAGGAGAAAATTAAAAAAAATATATGATTAAGTACATTTCGTTTGTCATGTATACAATTCAAAGTTGACTAGGAAATAAGTCTCTCCGTGTGGTCATTTTATAATAATAATAATTATTTATTCATGTAATTTAGTGAAAATGTGCTATACTGTGATATATATCATTCCATATCCCAATATATATTGGGATATGAGATTTAGGTCATATCACACAGCCCTCATTGTTTCGTACAGAAAAAGTAAGAAATGGTGAAAAAGGTTGATCACAATTTCCCACAGCCCAAAGTGATGTTGTATCCTAACCAACAGTCGACAACCCAAAGCTATTTGTTTCCTGTCAAAGAGGACTAAAAAAAAACAAAACAAAAAAACCCCAGAAAATATTCACACTATAGAAGCGGGAATACGAGAATTTGAATTCCTTTCCTTAAAAATGACTCAAAACAATTAATCAAATAGCTCTCGATTAATTTAAGAGCTGGCACCTAATCAATTATTACTATTATTAATTGTTGCAGCTGTACTCAATGCACCAAATTTGAAAGAAGAATCTTACACAAGGAAGGAACTTGAGCATAACACGGCCCCACATCTGGCAAAATGGTGCCAAGAACTTTTTAAACTCTTCAGGAGTTAATCTACAGTTATTAACAAATTCAGAAATGTAATGACAGTGGCACAGAGTGTGCTTTTTTTTTTTTTT
>OMLB01005897.1:28341-43172 GCA_900302555.1 Myripristis jacobus
GGGGGGGTTTTTTTTTTTTTTTTTTTTTTTTTTTTTTTTTTTTAAATCAGTGAAAGCAAATGAGCTTGGCACAAAATAATTATAATTGTTTGCAAGCAAGCTCTAATCTGATATTACAACTTAGAAAAGGAGGAAATGAAGCAAAACAGTATCCTGTGTTCTTCAGGTAGCCATGTTTTATAGCTACAGTTTGCATTAGGAGAGAAATGGCTGTGTCCCTGCCAGCTAAAATGAACAAAGCAAGGTGTAGGCAGCACTGCACCACAGCAGCAGTGAGCTTTTAAGAGATGAAAAAAATAGCAGTAAAACCTATAAATCACTTTAGATGGGTAAAGGCAACAGAAAAGATAAAAAGCACTGCAAAGGCTTTACAATGCTTTTTTGTTTTGGACTACAGAATACCAATCCAAATCCTTAATTTTTGAGGGAATATGAAAGACACCCATCTGCAGTAAACACAGTACAGCAGTGACTTTCATGAAAACTCATATCAAGCGGTTAAGTGACGAGTATACACACAGGAAAACTGTTACAAACAGAGGCAGATATGGGAGCCTGCCAAACAGAAACGGATATTGCTGGCATAATAACCACCAAGTCTTCTAGCACTCACACTCCTTGGGGTAAGGTGGAAAAAAAAAAACAGTTGCATGTTGTCTGAGAGAAAATGAAGGGAGAAAAAGAGGCAGCATCAGACATTTCTGTGTCAACTGTCGTAGCAGTGCACTGCTGCCAGAGGGGAACAACACTGATGTCTGGAGCTTGGGTTGAATGTGCAGGAATGTAACGCTGCAGGATGGACACATTCAAATGCTTGATTTGGGTGTGCAAATCACATTAACAATGAAATGGGCTCAAATGTGATCAAGGTTTAAGGGCTGATACACCTAAGGGTACAAAACCGTCCTTCTCCTCCACGCTGTCAAGTGGCACATGGCAACAGATCCAGAGCAATACTTTGCTACCTTTTTGGGAAGTTTTTCATGCCCCTTAGGAGGGTTAAGGTTTTTTGTTTTCTATAGATTGTGGGCCTGTAAAGTACTTTGAGACTGTAGCAGTGACTTTAAATAAATTTGAAGCTGAACTTGCCCGCTGACAAGCTTATCACTTAGGCAGGAATGCAATTTGTAGTTCAGTTACTGTCAGCCTGCGCAAGCCTAAGATTGCTAAATATCAACACTGATAAAAGACAGGTATATCCCAGAATCCCAACAGACCCTTTTCAAAGCATTTTGACATGAACAGCAGTAAACACAGATGTTACTCATGTCATTAATTAAAGGTCTGTTGCATTTAAGTGTATCAGAACCTTTCAGGTGAGCCAGCATGAACAATAATGCGACCTTGGCTCCGCTACACTTAACTGGAACATGATTTTAATTGATGCCATGAGTAACACCTGTGTTTACCCCATTTGGTTGCAGAACAGCTGCAGTGAAAAGGGACTATTAGAGCAGTGTATCTATGTAAAGGTCAAAACAACAGCCTATCTCAACTATGTGAACTATCTTTAAGCCTAAGTCCACAAAGACAAACCCACACAGCTTGACTCACATGCCCTGATCAATGATGAGAAAACATTCCCCACATCACCTTGAAAACATGTGTACAGCATGGTGCAGCCCACTGAAAAGATACCTGCTGTGTTCACCAGACAGTGCCTGACTAAAATGAAGAATCAGCTGGTGACACTAAGGGCTGTCACTCAACCAGAGCTGGGACTGACATGTATGAGGTGCAAAGACAAGGAAAAAGATCCTGTACCATTAACAGCGGTGAGGTAGGACTTATTGTTTCCACGGGCTTTGTTGGTAAGGTCCTCGGTGATGTCCATGTGAGTCTGCACCTCCTCCTTCATCTCCTCCAGGGTGGCGCAGAGGTCCACCTCCCAGTACTCCTTATCCAGGCACTCGATAAGCTCCCCCAGCTGCGCCTTGGTGCTGTAGTACCAGATCTTTTTCTTCTCGTGCTCCCCATCCTCCTCACTCCAAAGCCAGCAGAGGAATGGTAATAAATAGATAGTTAATTATCACAACAAGCCGTCTCTTCACACAGCATCCTCCTCACTGCAAGTAAATCAATTACTCTACATATTACTGCTAAAGACAATAATTTCAGTTAAGTGTTCACTGTCCACAGTATGATAAATTTTGACTGTATAAAAGTGCTCTCTGTATGAAACAACATATTACACCACAGATTTTCCAATTCATTTTAAGTACCAAGGAAAGGAAAGCTAAGGAAAATATTCTCACAGCTCTGAGTGAGAGATGCTCATTGTTTACAAATAATGGGAAGGAGGAGGCAGCATCTCAGCACAGGCTGGAGGCAACAAAAGGTTTCAGCCTCACTGAGGGTGCAGCTGACGTTTCCAGCACCCTCGCTGTGCTCACTGAGGCATTGGAAACGGCTCCCTCTGGGACTCTGAGGCTTGAGATGCTTGTGCAGGTTGGGGAGAAATGAGCTCTGCCAAAGTCAAGTTGTCAAGGCACACAACTCAATTTCACCAGCTGGCAAATGATTCATAAAGAATGATACCTGAGTGGAACGCATAAGCAGTGAGTATAAAAACGGCGAGTCAAGGACAGGCTGAATGATGACCATAATAGACTACTAATCTACTTACAGTGTTTTATTGATATTCTCTGGATGTATAACAGTTCACGTCAAACACGGAGGTCCCATTCGCTAGTTATGAAGCATTTTTGGCCAGAACGGCGTTTCAAGTCAAATAAATTCATAGGCTTTCGCAAAATACACTGACAGAAAATAAAAACCTTCCTTTAGATAAATTCAGGCCTGTATTTATAAAAGGAGACCTCAAACTCAACATGAGATGACAGCAAGCGCAGCATCACTGTCAAGAGAGCTATAGAGCCTGCAGCGCATCTCCCTACTAAAACCTACGTTCAAATATAACTGAATGAATGCATGGAAGCATGTTATTTGCTATGAAACAGCCAATGTTAAAAGTTTTGGTTTCACTCTCAGGCTGTTTCACATTTTAGGAGACTCTTCTCAACTGGCTGGGTTAGTATGCGTGAGTGTTTTGTCATTTGTCCCAAATCAGGTGGTTGTACAAGGTATGTGCATTTGGTGTTCAGGGTAAGTGTACTTTTCCTTTCAGAATTACAAAAACTTTTTTGAGACTGCGATGTTAAATAAGATCAATACATCATAGATTCATGTGTGAACTGGTAATAAATGTGACCAGAACTAAATCTGTCAAGTTTGCTCTCATTTTATACTGCGTGTAGGATTAGTTTTAAATGACGGCCTTGTTTTAAGCTATCCATTTTCAGTAGAGCTGACATTTTCTGAAACTATCTGTTTCAGGATACAAAAGCGTTGCCCCACAATGGCGGCAAATTCTAATGGATCAGGTGGAGGGGCAGAAAGGGTCATCACTTACACAATAATCCTTCTGTTGAGGAACCAGTACTTCCTCTGGTGGCGGTCGTATCCGATGGGTTCCTGGCGGATGTAGGGTCTGTTCTTCTGCATCTCTGTGACACAGTCTGTGACGCCGGGAACCTTGTGTGCCACACAGATCTCACACTGCCACTCGTCCTCTGGAACCTCGGCCAGCGGTGGTTTCACACACTCAAGATGGTACACGGCCGAGCAGGTCTCACAGCACAGCAGATCACCCAGCCGATGGCAGACGCGGCAGTGGTCGTCATACTGCACGATGCCCTCCGACATGAGCTCCTCACGGGCAATGTTGGTGGTGAGAAACTGATCGACCAGGAACTGCAGCACCTTGATCTTACTGTCCAGTGGACCGTACGGGTACTCATCCACCTCCAGATACGGCAGGACGTGGTGATACTCCCGGTCACTCTCGCAGTACGCCCGCACCACCTCAGGCCACGTCATGCCATCAATAAAGTACAACGTAGAGTTGACACTGTCTTTAAGGTCGGCAGGGCCGAAGGTGGTGCTGGAGGAGTCTTCCTCACGCAAGATGGCCTTCAGCAGGGCAATGTGGGTCTCTGCTATCAAAGTGCACTGCTCCTGTCCAACCAGAGCTGCGCAGAAGTCCTCAAAGCGGAACGGGGAGAGCCGCAGCACCGTACTGAAGTTGCGAAGCACCTCGTAGATGGAGGTGACATTGAGAAGCTCCTCGCTGGGCACCAGGAGATCCTCGGAGGTCGCAGGGAGCTCCAGTTGAGGAATCTCCTTGTCCTCCAGAATAGGAGTGCGAGGTCGAGAAGCCCGTAGTTTTCTCTTCCCTGTTGGATAAAGAATAAGACCTGTGAAACATGATTACACAGATGTCATCTGTATAGAGATACTTGACTATAACTGATTTTAGAAAACAGAAAATCTTAACCCCCTTAGCGGGCATGAAAAACCTCCCAAGAAGGTAGTTAGGTATCGCTCTGTATCTGTTGTTATGTGCCACTTAACAGCATGGAGGAGGAGGTTTTTGTACCCTTAACTGTACCAGCCCTTAAACCTTGATCATATTGAAGTTTTTATTTTCACTAATGTCCCACCAAATTAATATATCATTATACTTTAATTTCATTTTCTACTGCTTCAGTTGTCACATTGTCTGCCAGTGTGGTTTTTTTTGTAGTATGACTGCAATGTTGGTAATTTGCTTTAAGTCAGGGGGTGTCATCCTGTTTGTTCTAACTTATGGGCATGTAAAGCCGTTTGCGATGGTAAACAGTGATACTGGGGTTTAAATAAAGTTGAACTTGGTTTTAACAAAGAATTGATGAGGACAAATGACATTTAAGTAGCCACAAAGTTTCATTTTTTTTTTCAGCAGAAAATGTCAAAGACACATCTTGTAAACTAAGGTTTCACACTAGTGGTTAACTTGTAAGTTTACCAGCTCCTATGGGCGACTCCACACATGGCCAGGCTTATTCCAGGCTCTATGTGACTGTGTCCCCCTGCTGCACAGGCAATCAAATGTCTGGCCGAATAACAGTAAAAACACTGACCAGGTCAGCCACATTTGCTAGTTCCTTTTGCTGACTATTGCAGCTTGTAAGAAGTAACTCAGTATTGTTGGTATATTTGGAAATGATGGATAGAATTCACTTATAGGGTTGGGCTAAAAGTTTAAGTGCCAAAATGACAGGTATCCTAGCCTAGCTACTTAGCTGTCCAGTTGTATCTTTCAAGGAAGTGCAGTTTTTCATATTTTATTCAACATAATTTAGTAAGAATAATTTACAACATTGGCCTGTCTACACATTTTGTGCTGTGAATAAAAACTTGTGATGTTACTGTTGTCTAGGTCCGGCTCCAGGGTGATACAAGACAGCATGAGCTAATGTTACTTGCTAACGTTAGCTAGCCAGCTAGCTAGCTAGCATTTCGACTCTAACGCCAATGAATTAAAATCTTGTTGCATTCACGGAAAATTGTGTAAATCAAAGCTCCGTGACAAAATGGCACAGTTCCTCTGTGGATCTCCGTGGCCGGAGGCTGGTGCCAGCCCGGCGGCGCTCACACGGACTGGGTCCACCTGCAGTAGCAGTTAATGAGTGGACTGCGGCCTGTGTTCATACAGTGTGCATTCTCCATTTTGAACAATACAGCTTCCTGCACTGTTCAAAAATAACAATCACCAGAATGGGCATTTCGGGACGGATCCCGAAGCCACTGCAAACTATGATCAGATTGTCTGACCACGATCTGATCGGGGTGTTTATTTACCCGGAGTGCTGGCGTGTGTGCTCTGACTCCGAAAACTACTCTCTGTACAGTAGCTGGCATCATCCTCCTCCTCGTCCAGCACATCGTCAAGGCAGTCGGAGTCCTCCTTGAGGCCCTCATCCTCCTCGGATGCGGGTTCCTCCTCTACGTACTCGTCCTCCTCGGATCTCAGGCTGACCGCATCGTCTTCCTCCTCGCTCTCATGGTCATCGTAGACCACTGTTTTGGAGGCAGGCGTCCGCCTTCCTCCTCGACCTCCTCTGCCTCCACCGCCACCTCTGCCTCTTCCCCTGCCCCGGGTTGACGTGCCAGCTCCCCCCTTTCTCTTGCCCCTGGCCGCCTTGGTGGTCTCTCTTTTGGGGCTCCCGGTATCCTCATCCCCGCTGTCCCTGGCCCTGGGCTTCAGATTCCTCCTGGGTCTCAAGCCACGGGCCGGTGTTGGAGACGGCTCCTCACTTTGCAGCGGTTTGGGCGGCCTGCCCCTTCTGCCTCTCATGATAGGCAAACCCTATTATTTCAATCTCAATTTTTGCGTTTGTTTAGCCTTCACGGACGCGAGCGAAAGCGGTATCCGCTGAAAGGTGGGCCGGTGGGGATTGAGATGATGCGGTGCCCCGCGTAGCCCCGGTGTCCGTTTTGGGTGTGAAAGCTCAAAACGTTAGCCCGGCGTCCCGTTTCGGTTCGCACAGAGCCGCCATTTTTCTTCCTCTCTGCCTCTGACTGAACAAACAGCAGGCCCCTAGCTGGACGAGTCACGTGGTCCCGATTCTTGCAGCTCCATCGCAACAATGACTGAGGTCACACTTTTCATATACATTGTTGCCATAATATTTTCTGCTTGTAGCCGCTAATATCAAACTGCCAGGTGAAACTTTAATTATCCTTTTGAGGCGAGGTCGGGTTGCCACAGCGTCAGCAAGGACAACGTTGCATAAGAACTGAACAAATACAGAGAAATGAATATAATATAATACTTACAAAAACAAAAAAGATCATGTCAGCTCATAGTGAGAATAATACTTTGTTGACAGATGCACAGGATAGGAGGGTGTGGAGGTGTGATTCGTCAGCTGCACACATTACCAGATTTACAGATGGAAGATCATCTGTGCATAAGTATGTGCGCGCGCGTGTGCATAGTAAAATATTAATATTAACCAAGATGATTAAAACAAGGGTCCTTTATAAGTAATTATTAAACTCTTTGCTGGGAAAATAATTTAAATTCATTTGGTGCTACAGCTACAGTTTTGTCACTTATTAGCGGTAAGGCGATTCATATTTTTTTGTATGTAGGCCTGTCGTGGTTCGAACTGGCAACAAGCACCAAAGTGAACAAAATCACTATTTCAGACACGCATTCACCTGTGAGATATTTTCTTTCACAACTTACATCAAATTGACACCATGTACTGTAATCCATGTGCGTTTATATCACACACGTCACACACTTATTATAATTTTCATTTTAGTCATTACATAAGGTTTACTTTCACTATATGATTGTTCCCTAAAACTGTTACACGGTTGTCGTGGCCGAGTGGTTAAGGCGATGGACTAGAAATCCATTGGGGTCTCCCCGCGCAGGTTCGAATCCTGCCGACAACGTCAGTTCCTTTTAGCAAGGCATCAATCGGCGGTATTGAAACCAGCAACGTGTCGGTAAGATATAGATACAGATGTGACTGAACACAGGAGGCCGTGTACCTTCCCACTGGAGATAAATGGTAGGGATAACCACAATGGAGGAGTTAGGTAACCGCTGTGGTGATGTAAAGCTGGTGTTGCAGCGCCCCCTGCTGATCATGTTATAGCAGCAATACTATACGTAGTGGATTATGTTCATAAGAAACGATTATTTGTATAAATACACAAGATTGTGGTTCGCGGAACGTGAAGCTGATACCGAATGGAGACCGACTAGGATTAATGCACAATTAGGATTAATGCCCTTACTTTTTTGTATATTTCTAACCGACATATTTTTATATTTCTTTCTTTCTTTCTTTCTTTCTTTCTTTTAAAAAAAATATATTTCTTATCATTTCATTTATGTTTATATATATTCCTCGCTGGATAATTTGAGCAACTGCACACGACCCAGTTTCACCACGGGGATCAACAAAGTATTTCTGATTCTGATTCTCCTCTTCTCTCTTCTCCTCTCTTTTTACAGGTCAAGGAGAGCATCGCTTATCTTGTTCATTAAATGACAGAAGCAGAATCAGAAATTTGGTAAAAAGCTGTGGGCTTAATATGAGGGGTCTTACCTATGATGATTATAAGAATTTAAATCCTTTCCCGTAGATGCAGTAAACTACAATTAACCAGCCCTGCTTTTCTACAGTAGTTGGTGTGTCTGTACTTTTCTCCAGCAGGGGGCGGTAATATACCATAAATAACCGAGTAGAGAGCGCTGGGGAAACCAAATAAGCTTATGCAGAGCTTGATTCAAGTAAAAATGCAGGGGATGCAGGAGCCCTATCTCACTCTGAAGATGTGTGAGAGCCAAAGATGTGATTTCCTGGGACTGTGCTCCTCTTGGCCTTCCATACCGGTCCATCTACCCCAGCTCAGGGGTCAGTAAAGGGTCTCTCACTGGTAAAACCTGTGTTGTTATGCTTGCCAGGTATTTATGACACATTTGGCTGTAGCACTGTATCAGAGCACCACTCTGAGATCTTTCTTCCTGATAAGATACAGGATGGCAGCAGTACAAAGAAGCCAGTGTTTGCACTTCACAGTCTATTTGCATGACATGTAGTTGAACAAGTTCACTTGTGTCATGGTGGCATTTCCTATTTGGGTATTTTTCATATAATGTACGGAATAATTCCAGTGGGAACCTCAGGAAAGCTTTGGCCTTGAAGATGACGTATGACTTACAGATTTCCACCAGGTGTGATCCTGAAACGGGCCTGTGACAGCCACACATGGGTCAGGAGTACGGCACCTTTGTTTCCCAGTGGGGAGTGTGAAGGGAAAATCAGCCTTTGCATGTTAGATAATTGTATGATGTCATAAGGCTGAAGCAGCGTGCGTGATGTGATAAGTCTATCACACATCAGACGCCTACACAGGGCTCACAAACTGTTTCCATGGGTTTTTGTTTCAGCACATGGGCAGTGAGGGAGAACAGAAATCATCTACAGGTTAAACAGCACCTGAGTGATGAACTGCTGCCCAGACATATCACATTAACAGGCAGAGAGCCTCTGGAGAGTGCAAACAAAGGGACAGAATCAGTCCTGATTGCTATTTTAATCCCCATGAGTTTCAGATTATGTCCCATGATATGCAGCACAAAGGCAGGCCTCCAGTTTTTGTGTTAACATTGACATTGCGCTGTGGTTTTCAATAAACCTCAGACCCCAATAAATCTTAAGTATGTGCACCGCAAATCTCTTTAAAGTGTTTTTCCCAGCACGCAGTGATTGTCTCTCATATGGCATGTAGCTGCCCCAAAAGGGATTGTGTTTCTTAAACCTTCCCGAGCCAGTCCTCCATTTGATTTGGCACAAATATGAACAAACACGCACATGCATATACGTACGTGTGTGTGTGTGCACTACAGACATCAATGGCTATAATTATGATGCTGATGGACTGGCACGAACAGGTCGCCAGTTCACACGCGGGTAATAATCTTCTCATCTCTGCACGAGCTGTCCTCACTTGCCAACCGTAAAAGCCTCTTAAAATGTCAAAACGGCGCGGAGTGCGAGGTTTTTAAGCTATCCTGACTCTGTTGTCAGCTACTACAGCGGCACCATATGGCAAATGGCCCAGTCAAATCTGAAAAGGGAAAACCCTGTGGATGGGCCTGTTACGGCCTCGGGCTTTGCAAAGTCTTCCAAGAATTATTGCAGACTGTGAGTGCATTTTTCTGAGAAATGCTAACTCAGTATTAATGTTTCACATGAAAGAAAACCCTTTGGTAGTAAAGAGTGGCCATTGTGTAATTGTCTCACTGGGTTGCATTACTGCTTGAAAGAGGATAAAAACAAACAAACTGGGGGACACTGGGGCAGGCTGACATCTTGTGCAACTACAACAGATGCTTGCTCATAGGGCTAGGGAGAGAAGGATTGACTTTACAGTGAGCCTGTGACAAAAATAAAGGCAGAAAGAAGGCAGATTGGAGATAAGTGCTTAAGTGCTACACAGGAAACGAACTGAAAATCTGGAGCAGACAGTGCACCAGACCGTGGATAATGCAATGTTAAGTTTTCATTGGTCTGCAGCAACGGCGGCAAACCGCTGCATGTACAGGACCTCGGGCACTGCTTCAAGAAATGAAGTCATCAGCTTCCTCTTCACTGCTCCTCCGGGCCAACTGAAGCTTGCACATTTGCCACCATCAGGGACTTGAAATATGCCTTATCTTAAAACATGTGAGCACATTAATCTGAACAAGACATCATATAGCAAGACATGGGCAGTGTTATCTACACAAAATCACCAGAGGTACCTGAGATGTCAAGAACACCCATATCCCCTGCAGTGAGAAACACACCACATAGAATATTCTCATTTTTTAATAATTGCATTTTATTAATTGAAAACAAAACAAAAAACAAATGCAAATAAAAAAAGAGCAAAAACAAAACATCATTAGGTAAGAGAAGGCGAGAGACACTTAAATAAGAAGAGTTCCATGTTGGTAAGGGCAAAGGTGAAGGAGGGAGGTTGATGTAGGAGGGGGAGCGCTGTTTGATGGTACAGGTAGGATTGGATTATGTACACTATTTCTCACTGCAGGACTGGCAGGCCCCATGACGGGAGGGGGGCTCAAAGCAGCAGGTCGGAGACACTGAAACACCAGAGAGAAAAGGCACTATCCAGAGAGAACAAGAAAACAAAAAACATAAACACAAACACAGTAAACAAAACAAAAAAGACACACACCAGACCAGAAACTGAAATGTTTGACAAAAACAAAAAAAAGTGCTAGACCACACACCACATTGGACGAAAAAAAATAATAAAAAAAAAAATAACACGGAACGAAACTTTTACATCATTTAAGCTGATCTCTCAACTTTTAGCATAAAAGACAATCTCTCAATTTTTCTGAACTGTTGATCTGTGCCAGCCGCAGAACTGCACTGGTGATTACACAATGTGATTATCAGGACTCAGCCTCTTTGCTACATGCAGGTATAACAAGGAGGAGAGCGGTTTCATATGCGTGCATGTACTGAACATTTTGAATATGCATGTTAATTACCTGTAAGTATCCTCATACATCTCTCTCTCTCTCTCTTTATAAGTGACTATCAACACCATTACTAATTCAGCATGTCTTGGAAATCCCTTGCGTGGTTGTGTAGTTCAGTTCTCCGACCTTGCTTCCCTCATGGTAATGTCTATGGACTCAGTCAGCTACATTCACTGCCCAAGAGTAAAATGGCTGCAATAAATACAATGGCTTGGAAAAGGTGTCTGACCTTTTTCAGGGCTTCATAATACAACAGCTCTTGCAGCATACATGGCTCTACTTTTGCTGGTCAGCATCAGCTTCCTGACGGGATTAGTTGCTTTTCAGAGAACAAACTGACTTTGCTTGGGTTACAGGCGAGACATTTTTTTTGTTGTTCCAAATGGAATTCATGATGCCTTAAATATCATGCTAGATCATCTGAGGGCCCTCAGATAAATTCAGAGAAAAAAAAAATCATACTGACAATTCAGCACATTCTAGAGCTACTAGGTCATATCCAGACTAACAAAAAATTGAACATAATTTACAAATGAAAAAAAAAAAATACAATTTGCGATGAGAGGTAAAACAGACAAACACATACAAATATATAATATATATTCTTAAAAAATGGATTCTCTCTATAGTTGATTTATTTATACAGCCCAGGGCTGATGTACAATGCTCACGTGCCAATGATCTTGGACATGGAAACTTGCTGAAGATGACATCAGTTTTTATTTTCCTTCTCTCTCTCACTCTCTCTCTCTTTTTTTTTTTTTTTTTTACAATTTCTTCTTTTTATATTTTTACTCCTATTTTTTTTCTTTAAAACAGAGTTAGGTTTTATAGGTAGGTATTTCATTTAGGTGATTAAAACAACATGCGGCAAAGGAAAAGGAAACACAAAAGAAAAGGCAAGAATGTTAAGAAGTAAAGAAGAGGACAGAAGCAGCTGTGGGAGTTCTAGCGGGAGACTCGTTCGGTTATCTTCACGCTTGGTGCACTACGCTTAGTTTCTCTGCATTTAGATTTCCCTCAATGACAGTTCAATACTGACCGAGGTGTTCACTGGGGAGGTGAACATTCTCAGTACAAGTAAAAGTAGATTTTTTTTTTTGCCACCCACACAGTGACGCCTCCGACAGCACTACTCCTTTTTCCTCTCTCTTTTAGCTGTTTGCGTTCTTCCTGTCTGCTCCTGTTATCGTGGGATGGCGGGACAAGGGTGAGTGGGTGGTTGGGGATCAGATGGGGGCTGATGAGATCAGGGGGCGATGATGATGACGATGATGGTGGTGGTGAAGGTTGTTGTCGTGGTTGCTGTTTACATGGTCTGACTGTTTAGATGTTCCGGTTGACAGGTGTGACATAGTTGCGGGGGAACATGCCCGTTTGGCCGTGGCAGCCTCCTTTCCACCAGTTGGGGTCAGAGTTGTCCAGGACTTGGATGAAGTCACCGCGCCGGAAACCCAGCTCCCCTTCCTCCTGGGGGTCAAAGTCAAAGAGTGCCTGCACATATGTGGGATGCTGTGCAAACAGAGAGTGAGAAAAAGAGAACAGAATGCAAAATAGGTGAGGGGGTGTATTGTGAGAGAAAGAGAAAAATACGACTCAAACACTTTCATATTGATTTCTAAATCAACCATGACCTTTCTGAACTCAGCCCATGCAATGTCCTGAGGTTGAGCAGGCAGCTCAAGAAAAAACGAAAACACTAATTAAGTGGCAAACTGTCAAAATGTCGACAGCTCCACAGTCTGAAAGTGGGATTGAACTTTTGAAGTTTGTATGAAAAGTGAACATGGAGCGATGTGAGCCCCCGCAGTTCCACCTCAGCTAAGCTCCAAACTACTGAAGTCAGAAAACTGTTAGTCAGAGGTCGACGGACTGTGTGTTTCAGAATACAGTAATTTGTAAAGCCATGAAAACATGGTGCAGTAAACTTAAATAGTTTAGGAGAAGGCTGAGATGCAACTACAAAAGCTAATTCGCCATGAGTTTGGTGATACTGACCTAAAAACAGTTATAACTGACGTGGGTCAATATTTAATGACTGAATTTGTATTTGGTGGCAAACTGTTTTCTACAAATAACAACTGGCTTACAATAGAACATAATCTTAGTGTAAAAAAATAGTGGGTTTGCAGCACAAAAATGTGGCCCTAAATATATATATTTATATTTTTTTCTCATTTCTTATATAATATAGCATACAGACCCAAAAATGAGGTACGAGTACAATAATGTACCTATACAAACATGTTGACGCCAAATGTTTAGCTTGCATAATGAAAACTGAGGTCAAAGAACCGAGTCAGTCTCTGAGTGGTTGGGCGTGTGATGCCGTTTTAGTTTTTGTGGACATTGTTTGCAAGCTATGTTTGCCACAATTGTTTTGCTTTGTCTGCAGTTTTAGGAACTACAAATATGAACAGGACAGTTATGAAGCACTGTTTTACTATTTAATGGGTCAGAGTGTATGTAAAACCTCATTTAACATCCCTCATCTGAAATTTCCTCCGCCCTACACAAATATGCATGTACGTAAGCATAAACATCTTGACAGACTCCATATATTTATATTAAAAAATAATATCTGTATTACAAAAAAAGGGTTAAATAACATCATCTAACGCTAAGCCTACTTTAACTTAACAAACTTAATTGACAATAAACCAACAAATGTTTTTCTACGTATTTTTTTTATTTTACTTTTTAATCATTGTCTTTTGCACATCATTTTTTACCTGGGTGACCTGCTCGATGTCCCGAAGGAAAATTTGCTGATTGCGGGATACAGAGGTGGTGCGGTGGTAGTCCACCAGCTCGTTCAGAGAGTTAAACTTTACCACCCACAAGAAATACTTTCCAGCCCCGTCACGAAGGACCTTGAAATGCTGAACGTCATTTCCAAACCTGCAGAGAGTCACAGAGAGCAGAACTGTGAGGCGCTGACCACCAGATCGAGATATGCAGCGATAGTGAAATCAGAACGACAATGGACAAGTTTTCCTGTTGATAAGAGAGATGCTATGAAAGCGTCAGCTCAGTCCGCAGATTTAAATATGGGCAGTGGAAAACATTAACCACACTTATCAAATGAGTTAGTCATGCCTGTCACAGACAGACAACTCATTACTAGCTGACCGAGTGCATTAAAGACAATCCAGGCAATTACAATGATCCATATCTGGGCAGCAACTTTACATATAATCTATAGAGTGAGTAGTAACCTGCTGTGTTTAGAACAGAGGAACGACACAGATAACGGGAAATGAACTCCGTACGTGTCAGCTGAAGATTGCATAATAGGAAAACAACTGAAATACAGGAATAGGTCCCTGGTGCTGGAGGGGGAGCTGGTGGCCAATATGCACTGACAGATGATGTCTAAATGTCTGTCACCAGGGGGCAGCGCTGAGGCTTAACAGCAATAAGGAAGTGGCAATGCTGATGACGCATAGAAGAACCAAAATGTGGAAAACTGGGTACTTAATTCACTGTTAGGCAACTATACACTGATGTAAGGGTGAGCTGTGTGTGTGAGGGAGCATCATGTTTTCCCCTGACTCTGGACTTCTGAGTACTTACTTCACAGAGAGGGAGAAGTCTCCTGGTGCGCTCTCGCTCTCTCGGATGAGGAAGGCCCCATCGTGTCTCTGTTTGTTCAGCATCTCCTCTGCTTTGGCCCGTGGAATTTTCCCAAAGAACCACCTGGGGGAAAATGACAAAACACACAGGTTTGAGAGAGATGAGTAAGCTGAGCACTGTCGAGTCAATCCAAAGCTAAACCCGTAACCTTTTGACACAGAGATGATGAATCCAACAAGATCCTTTTAACCAAAATCTGCTCAGAGAAGGTGGAGCAATCAAAATATGGCAGAAAAAGAGACCACAAGATGTTCAGGTGGACGAGCCCAGGCATGGCGGGTCTTGTTGGCAG
>OMLB01005897.1:43192-53831 GCA_900302555.1 Myripristis jacobus
TGGCAGCTTTCTCTCTCTCTCTCTCTCTTCATAAAGCGGGGCCTACCTTGTTTACGCTGCTCTGAGATTACATTTCAGATTAAGCCATCTGCCCTGATCAAACCATTAATACTGCACGCAGGGAAAGAACATAAACCATGTGAGTCTACGTGCACCTGCACTCCACATCCTGCATGTGGGTGTGTGGCAGGGTAAACACAGATTGATAGATCGCAAAATTCACCAACCACTTAAACTACTTTAAGAGTCAAAAACTTACTATGAATAGAGCTGGACTGGCCTATTACAAAGAGGCCGTTACCATGAGCAGAATAAGAACTGTGCCATCTTTTATCTGGTGTTTCTGCCCTATGCAAAATCTCTGTGCCCTATCCCCGTTGAATCACTTCTGGCCAAATTGCAGCAGAGACCCACAGGTCAAACAGGCCATATGTAAGCCCCAATCTTGGGTTGGGGATAATTACCCTGCACCATAACCTCTCCTGACGTTGACCTCAACAGAGGAATATTTTAAATCCTCTAGGACTTAATCATGTGATAAACAATATGTAAAAACTATGGTAGTAACCCTTGTCATGGAGCCTGCTCTCTGCCTCAAATATAACCTTGCCCCTGTAATGGAGAAAACAGATTTTTTTTTTTTTTTCATTTTCTGTACTTAAGGGGATTAACCCACATTGCATGCTGGTCCAGTCAAGGCTGGGCCCATTGGGAGGACCAGAACCAATACACAATTCAGTCAGACTTTTATTTTGGATATACTGTTATTCTGAAGGATAACACTGTTTGGGAGAGGAAGCCTGGACACCAACACCTGAGGTACCTTAACATATAAATCCTAATTGAATACCACCTTCTCACACACTCTAAAACAGGGTGTATAACACATCATATTCCATGTCGCAAACGTTCCTGTTCATGTTTTCACTGTTCACTTCCTGGGGGATAATTGCTTTTGGAAGCCATGACAGTCCACAAAATATCTGTCAGACAACATAAATGCGTCAGTACATGAATACATCAGAATCTGATGATGACTTTGAAATTGGTTTGCTTGTGAGGTAATTAGCTCTTGAAATAAAAACTGCTTTAGGTCAAATACATCAATTTTATTGGAACCATTGTGAGCTTAAATAAAAAGTGTCAATTTACATCTGAGGAGAAAAAAAAATAGGATGCCGCAACAGGGCACTGTGGTTTTGCCTATATGTTTAGTCTGTTAGAAGAGCTGGAGTAGCCAGGGATAAGAGATGAGGCTCTACATTGACATTAATTGGTGCTTAGGAGGAGCAGCACCTCAATAAGATCTGGGCTCTGTTTGTTCTGTGGTTGGTTGGTGTGCAATGCAGTGCTTTTTGCAATGCACAATGCTTGTGACAATTAGGCAATGTGATCTGCAGAGCGCCAAGAGTGCTGCACAAAGGAAATACTGTGTATTGTGTGTTCATGCACCAGGCAGCAAGGTAGAAACCACACAACCAGGAGTTCCCTCATTTTGAAGACCCTCATTTCACCAAGTTTAAATCTGTTGATAGAAAATATGCTGAACTTTGTATTTGCCTGCTTCTGTTTGGATGTTACAAGTGATATGAATGTTATTTGAGGCCCTACTGTTTTGCTTTGTGTATTGTAGCGCAGTGGCTAACTGTAGTGAAAGTCAATTAATGAATTAAATATTTTGTTCAGTGATTGTCTTACTTACAATACTGCACCACACTGTTGCAGTGTCAACAGACGGAGCTTTTAGAGTGCATGTAGCTTCATGCAAACCCCAAACCTCAAAGCCCTGCTGTCTGCCAGAACATTTATAATGTGCTAGCTCACTTGCTTCTAAAGGGCATCTGTCTTCCACGAGATTAAAAATTGAGGAGCATTATCTGTGAGAACATATACCCATCACTGCTTTGAATCTCAAGGTGCACTTGTTATCCTTTTTCATTTTTTTTAGTGGTATAAATGCATTTTAGGGGCAAACACCACTGAGAGAATCCTGACGCAGGGAATAAAGAGACAGAGATGGATAGGGAGTGAGACAAATGGCGGGCAGGGAGACAGAGCAAGTGAAAGCTCTTTACTTCCGTTAATAATTAAAAAGTACAGCCGGCCCAAAGATGAGATCTTGGCTCCTTTGCACGTAAGTGAAAATCAATAATAAAATGACCAAGTCGTAATCCGCTTTGCATCTGTGCTTGGCGGTGCAACAGCCTTGGGTACAGTTCCCTGTTTGATAAAAGTGATAGCAGAGCAATTAATGGAGCCAAGCAAACAACGGGCCCACGTAGAGACAGACTGGCACTACCAAGTGATTATCAGTCTCGCACACAAAAAGAGGCTTGCACGCACTCACAGCCCCAGACTTACTCGTGTGAGGGGGATGCGCTAAAGCATTCATTCTCATTGCATACTCAAAATATGATAAAACCTAAAATCATAATGCAGTGTACCATTAAGTACTTAGTGCTATGCTAGCCATGCAAAAGACAAGACTGCCAAATTCCTGTTAAAGGGGAAAAATATATTTATAAAAAACAGCATTGAGAGCCATATTGTATGGTACCAAGCCCACTGTATGGCAGACTTGTGTCTGTATGCCTGCTGGGCTGTGTGTGTGACTGGTGCTGCCTGGTGGCACTTCATTGTCGCTGTTACTACCACAGCAGACAGGACAAAGGGCAAACTCCAGCCATATCACTGCCTCGTGATCACTGCTGCTTAATGTAGTCAGTGGTTTTCTTCTATGGTCTTTACAGTCAACCGGGAAAGACCCTGGGGAAGGAGGGGGAGCATTCTACCACTGGTGCATAATTTTAACATTCACAGAGCTGTAGCTGAGAATTTCGCTAAAACGAGAAGTGGTAATAATAACCTAATAATAAGCTCACTGGGGAGCATAACCTGAGAAACCATAGGTCCTGCAAAAAACAGGAACTCGGTTTGGTACTCAGCCGCATTTAACTGCACTTCTCAGATGCTTCGGTGCCCCTTTCTTTCATGCTAGCTTTGCAGCGAGTCTTAGCTCTATTTCTCCTAATGCATCACATCTGCCTGGCTATGACACATGGTCACCTGCATATTTTATACGGCACTGCTCCTGTACTAATTTGCACAAACTGAGGCAGAATTTAACCAAGACCCCTCAGGTTTACTAATGTCACAGTCAGGATGGCAATCAGTGGAGATAACACTGCACCTACCAGAAGAGATCAATGCTACAGATTTACTGAATAAAACTTAACAGTGTCTCCAAAATACATCTAGACTCTTTGCAGGAAGCTGTATTTTTTTTTTTATCTTCCAATGGAAAAACCTGCATCAGATTAGCTGCATTTTCCTCCAAACTGCCTGACTCAAGTTGTTCGGGCGCAGCTACATCTTTGACATTACGCCTGGTGCATTGATTTTAATCAGTGAATTGTTACCTCCCTCTTTAACACAATATCTGCCCTGTCAGGTGCTTTTCTCTATCAACAATGGCAGTAAGTGCCAGGATACAACAAGGCACTATAACTGTTCTTGTGCAAAAAAGCTCAAGTCCTCTACATACATGCACAGCTCCAGCCTGCTAAATGGCACAGCCTGTCCTGTCTGGTTTTCTGTGGCTGGCAGGGAAATTAATCTTACAGCTCTCTGATGAGGAAGCAATATTAGAGCCAAAGGGTGAGTTTCACCTCAAAACTGACCTTAAAATAACCATATCTTCAAAACTGCTGAAGTCTCATAGCTTCCTTTGATAAGGAGGCTATGAGACTTTAGAACTTAGTTAAAGGATAAAAAAGGGCATATGTTCTCATTAAAAATGTTGTAGTGCCACAAGGTTTGACATTTAACTGATGTTGGATCAACAACAAAAAGACTGATTTGTGCCAAAGTGGATATAACTCCCCACTGGTTTCAGCTGCTTATCTTTTCATTACTACCTGGATGTTTACACCAATCTAATTGAAAGCCTCATGTCTTTCACCATCAATAAGCAGTTTGACTCCCATGAGTGATCTCGTTTTTTAGTTTACTATTTCATTATGCATGTACCATTAATATAAAGAAAAGTGCAGCCAGTACAAATGTATCGGCAACCATTAAATTAAGATGTAATACCTTGGAGACTTTATCATTGCAACGTTGATGAGAGGTGCAATAGTGCAGATGGTATTAGGAACAACAGAGTGCTGAACCTAATGCATCACCATCATACCGGTAACCACAGCAAAGAACACTGACTTCAGTATTAATGCTACAATGGTAGAAGAGCTATATTTTGAAATGTCACTGTGATAGTAATTCTCGGAATAAACACATGCAAATTAGGGGTGGGAAAATACCAATCGATTCCTGTAAGAATCGGAAATTCTTGTCTCCTATGATTTGAATTGATTAATAAATTCCAAGAACTGACTAATTCATTTTTTCAGTCATGCAATGGTTTCAGTGCTTTCAAAGCTAAATATGCAGCTCTGCCACGAGCTCTACTCTTTCACACCTGATCTATTTAAGGACTTCATGCTGATTGGTTGAACCTGATCTACCTGAACAGGGTGCGCATGAAGGTGTGTTGGCCTTAATTAGGTCAGGTGTGCAACAGTGGAGCTCAAACAAAAACCTGCAGGACAGGGGGGCCCTGAGGACTGGTTTGGGAACCACTGTCCTACCTCATTACTGCATATCACAATGTTCAAATGGTGAATCACACAAGACAAAAAAGAGAAAAAAAGGAAAAAAAAGAACCCAGTGCAATAATGATTTATGTCTTATTATCCCATTTCTTATACACATTCTTAAATTAAAATAAATGCCCTGTAGTTTTAAGTGGTTTGTTGCTGTCAGTTTACATCTAATGCCACACACTTACGTCTCTGATCATTTCTCTCCAAGCTACTTGTGGGTGTAAGCGCACTCCATTGCTTTTAAAAATGGGGAGGATCAAACACTTTATTATGCTAAAGAGAAAAAGAACACTGTTCACTGGGACAAACTGTGCCAGTACCCATCCTCCTCCTCCTCCTCCTCCTCCAAAATCACATCTGATGCCATCTGATGATGCAATAAGGTCAATATTCAATTAAGCCTAAGAGGCCTCCAGCACATTACTAAAGAGAGAGCTAATCTGGCACTGAGAATTGCTCCAGAGGTACTGTCCTTCTCCGCAGTGTTGTAAAACACACACACACACACATACACACACACACTCGGCCAGGGCAACACTGAAAAAGCAGTCCGTTCCCATGAATTTGGATGAGATGTACCTTAATCTTGCTGAACCGCAGCAAATGATAATTACTATCTCCCATTGAATTTTAAAAAGAGGTTAAAACAGTGACCCGGGCTGAACTTAGCCATGAGGGCTCCTGCTTTAAATAAAACAAGCCTGTTCTCTCGCTGGTCCTCTCATGACAGAGGTGGCCACAGGACTCAACACTCTCCAGGCGAAGTGGAGGGAAAAAAATTCTTGTTTTAAAACCTCATCAACAGAGCAGAGTACTGAGAGCCAGTTTCAAATCGGGGCTGGTTTCAAATGTACAAGGACCGTGTTATCCTTACGAGATGTGATTTTTCGAGGTGCGCCGGCAGCTCACCGGATAAGAACACATACCACTTGTTAAGGCTGAGCCCTGATCGCAGCGTCCTAGGTTCAAATCTGACCTCAGGCCATTAACTGCATGTCATCCACTTTCTCTTCCCTACCTTTCCTGTCTCTCTACTGTGACTGTCAAAACAGAAATGCCAAAAAACAATTAAAAAAAGAAACAATCTCGAATCTGTTTTGTGATGTCTCTCACAAATTTGGTCGTGCAGGTTAGTGTAGACAACACTCATTAGGAGCACGGTAGCATGTGCGTGTGCTATGCAGGGATGGGATTTGATAGGATTTTAGCGATTCTGATTCCTTGATCGAATCTGCTTATCAATTCAATTCTTTAACAATTCTCTTATCAAATCTCACTGGGCAAGGGGAAGAAAAAAGAAAGTACAAATGGGTTTATATGTATTAACTTTCTTTTATATCATTGTGTTGTTAAAATGCCACCACTCCTGTCCATCCAAATGACTTTTACACAACTACATTTGAGTGTTCAAATTGTTGAAATATTTATTAAACTGGACAAAACTACAAAACAAATAGTCATTTTTTTCTCAATCTGAATCTGAAATTCTAATGTAGAAATTAAAATCCAATAACACTTTAACATGTTACTAGACAATGCTCCTTCCTTTTTAAAAGGGTTTATGAGCTGAGCTGCCGAAAATAAAACCAGTCCAGCAGTGACAAATACAGTCAAGTCAGGAACTCTAACGTAGACAAATAAGTTTAACATGTTACTAGACAATGCTAGCTTTAGCCGCGCTAGCTTTAGCTGCACTCGTGCTGCTGCTTGGTTGAGATTCATTAGCGTTAGCGTCACTCCGGAGCGTATCGAAAATATGACATTCCTGCAAAGTAATTGCATGCTGTGTGGACAGATGTTTCTGCGTGCTTCTAGTACTTCCTCCCTTTGTCGAAATGGAAGTTTTGCAAGCGTTGCAAGCGGCTCCTTTGTCGTCTTTCTGCATGAAGTATAACCAAACTTTTGAAATCCTCTGCCTCGACGCCATGCTGACTCTATATGTATGATGTCATAGCGTATGTATGACGTCATAGCGCATGCGCAGCGGACTCGATAGCAGAATCATTAAGCACTTCGGCAAACGAGTCCGAGGATTCGGACCACTGACAACCGGTTCTTAACAACAACCGGTTCTCGAATCCCATCCCTAGTGCTATGTCATCTCTTATATGAAATCACTGACTGGCATTTTCTCTAAATATCATTTTTCATAAGAAACAGGTTGTGCTCACTGCAGGTAAAAGTGTATTACTGTCACAGATTCTTTCACTGATAACAGGAAGACTACTTACTATCTCTACTTCCCAAAAATGTCACATAAAAAGGGGCCTACTATGCATAATACTTACGGATGGGCCTTCATCTCTATATAGTTCTTCGGGATGAAGCCATCTTTCCCGTTTAGCTCTGCTTTGTACCAGTTCTGATCACACTCCTCGTTTAATACCTGGTGAAGAAAACACACACAGGACAGTCATTCATGTGTTAGTGCCATGCAAAATAACATAATGCTGTCTTTCATAATGTATGAAAGACAGCATGCAAATCAGACACACACAAACAGCCTTTTACATTATTTTACATTTCAGGCCTGTTTAGCTGATGGGTCAGAGTCATCGTGGCTTGACAACAGATGTGACAAGCTCCTGTAATAATTCATGTCTGAATGTGTCGGCCACCCTACAGCTACAAAGAGGGGCAAAGTGCTGGCAGTCAAGACTTCAGTCATTTATGAATAGCACACCTCAGTGACGCTGAGCCAGCTGTGAGAGCACTCATGTCTGACAAGGCATGGGTGTGCTGGAGGTGCGGTGAGGCAGTGGTGCGACGATGTGCGTCTGTGTGTGTGTGTGTGTGGTTGAGAGAGAAACAGATCCTGCTGAAAGACATCAACCTCCACAGTGCAGCAGTTTATTCAGACCCAGTGTATTCCCACGCTCATGATGAAAGTGATTACTTGAGGGTGATTTATTTGCCCATTTTGCCCCTCACTTGAACGAGTCAAAAATGCCCTTTTCAAATGAATGACTCTTCCCTCAGCATGGCATGGTTCTTTGAAGTTAGTAAATAGTCTTATGGTTTTTAGAATCAATTTAGGGCTCTTTGTAATATTTATGTTAAAATAATAAAAACATAACTGCTCAAATTGAAAACTGAGATATATGACAGCCACCTTCACAGTTATTTCATAGACACTGCATAACTAATTTACACACTGACACAGCTGTGAGATTACAGAACTCAAGAGCTGCCTTAGTGCTTGCACTTCTATTGTCAGTATTCGAATATGTAAAAACAAAAGGCAGGTTAGGTTAGGTGTCTTTACTGTCTGCACAGATATTTGTCTTTTCATACATAAAGTGCTTGATGAACAACATAACTTTACACGTCTGAACAGACAAGGCAAAAACATACATAAAAGACACAGTTTACGGACACAGACAGTTATGCCCAAGAGAGCTTTAAAAAAAAGGAAAGAGAAAAGGGACACAAAGTGTTGTGGAGGAAAAGGAGTGCGCAACATCCTTCCTGAGCACTGCGCGTTGGCACTGGATAGAGAGGGAGAGAGAGAGAGAGAGAGAGAGAAAAGGGAAAGGGTGTTTTAACGTCATACGGGGGAGGGAGTGGAGGAGAGAGAAAGATGAGAAGAAAAAGAGTGTGTGTGCCTCTCGGTGCTGATACGCCAGAGGGGTCTCATATCTATCCTGAAGAGAGTAAACATGGGACTCTGACATTGCGTGCAACTTCTTAAAACCTCAACTCATTCCTTGTCAGTCACACAGCGGGCTCCCAGGTGAGAGGCTTAAGATAGCCTGCCACTAACTCAAGCAACTCATCCTGAGCTCAAAAGCACTCCATAGTCTGTGGAGAGTGTTACATTTTCACAGCATACTCTTTGTTTGTGACTGGCAAGTGCAAGAGACCACGTTTGACATGAGCTAATCTATGTATGTTCACCCTACAGGCCTTACTGCTTAATTCAGATCTTTTGCTCAGATCGGATGTCTTGCTTTGACCCTTCACGTAGTTTTTTCTTTTTCTTTTCTTTTCTTTTTTCTTTTTTTTTTTTTTTAAAGGGAATCTATTTTTTTTTAATCAGTTTGAACAGCATTGTAACCTGGAATAACCTGCATTAATGTGCAAATGTGACAAAAAAACCACCATGTCAGGACAGGCTGTCACGGTTACCACCACCACTGGACCTCACAGCTTTGAGTTGTTTCATCCTTACCCCTATCGCAGGGATCAAGCAGCTCTAATGGGTGACTGCATGGTTTATACAGAGTCATGTTATGAAGCTATGGCCCCGTTTGTTGACTGTAATCTTTCAAAAACTGCTTGAACTTAGCTTTGAGTGTCTCAAATTCTTATTTTTTTGACACTGCAACTCAGATCTATTATGGCTCTGCCCGTTCATCCCCCTGGAAATGTTTTGAACACTGGTCGATTACGATACATCCCTTCTGGTTTTGTTTGATTTGAGGCATCTCCCCCAACACTAATTAACTTCCTGACCTAGTTGTGTCACCACTGGGTGCTTGAGTCGTTGTTCTCTGTGTCTTTGAACTCAAACAGACACAAAATTACAACTGTGATCTGTCCGATGTAAGGTGACGTACAAACCACATTAATTCCGATTTGAAAGTTCAGACTGCGGCTGCATGGCCTCAGGGAAGATACATATCAGATTTCAGACCGCATATAAATGTAGTCCAAATCAGAAATTAAATGAACATGGTCTTTTGTGTTTGTGTGTGTGTGTGTGTGTGTGTGTGTGTGTGTGTGTGTTCACATGGCAATAGAAACATCAGATGTTTGTTACACAAGTAGAAATGGGTCACATTCAGCTGCAGTGTAAAGATAGATTTCCTCCAGCTCTGAAAACAAAACAGATAATTCATAGCAGCCAGCAACACCTGAGCCACATATGTTCATGCTTTTAACTGTACAAAACAAAAAATATCCTAATAAAAATGAAAACAGATGGACTTTTAAGTCCTATGAGAGGAACCACACACACACCGGAGCAAAAGGAAATGTGAAATTAAAATAAATTTTGATTTTACTATTATCTCAAACTGAAATAATGCAAATGTTTTAGAATCAGAAATACTTCACTGATCCCCAAGGGGAAATTGGTTAAATAATGAAATAATGAATATATTGACAATAGTACAATTGACAACATTTTTTAACACTAGAACCTGAACTTGAAGCATAACTTAGACCCAAACAGCAACTGATATGGGACAAAACTAGAATTATCATATATTCTCAAATTAATTTTGATGACATCGTATAAAATGCAAATACACAAACAAGTGCAGTTGCAGCCCAGTTCTGCCTTGTGAGGTGTGCAGAACTGATTGTGGCTGTAGCTGAAGTTACTACAGTCTTGGAATAATCAGCATAACCACTGCTAGGGGATGCAATGGGGCAAGTTTCAAATTCAACTGGCAATAATATGGGTATCTAAATCCTGTATTTCTAAAATACTAAAACATTTCTAAAATATCACTTAACTGCTCTTTGAGGTTTAACTCGTAATTACTCGATGTAATTACTCCATTCTAAATTTCAACTGCCGTTTCCTGTTACGCATTTTGTTTAACCCATTTACGCCTGTGGCCACCTGAAAAAAAAACCCCTCTAAAACCTATGGCATTTATGTAAATGACTCTCTAAAACCTGAAGGTTTTCTGAAAAATGTTGAAAAAGTGCCAACGTTTACAAAAAAATGTAATTTCTCAGGCTCTGTAATAGATAGAAAGATGAAATTAAAAACATTTGAAAGCTTATACTATTGTTTACCATCTATAAATACATTCATTGTCCCTAATGGTAATAAAAAATTTGGGAACTCTATAAACCTCTGAAATAAATAAAATAATTGGCAACGCCTAATAAAAAATGCATTTATCTGTCTCTGTAGCAGATAGGAACCTGAAATAAAAAACATTTGATAGCTTAAACTTAATTTTATTAAGTTTGACACAATCAGTTTCAGGGGTTCCCCCCACACCAATAATTTAACATTA
>OMLB01005908.1:11962-34379 GCA_900302555.1 Myripristis jacobus
CCACTGCAGTGCCCTCCCTGGCCCCTCCCACCACCCAGCCAGCTACTCCTGGGACCTGCCAGCAGGTAAGAAGAACAATAGCAATTGAAGACCCCAGTAGCTGCAAGTCAGATTTCAAATGACCAAAGAAACAACACCCAATGTTGACCACAGTCACTTTATCTGCTCATTTTGTCTGCAGAGAAGAGGTGTCTGCTGCTAAAATTTGGGGTTAACATCGACCACCAGCAGTCAAACACATCCTATCATTACTGTAGTTCCTGCCTGTCAATATAATACCACTGGTGTGACTTTTAGTAACCATCAAAGCAAATGCAAAATGGTCCTCATACTAAACACGCCAGAGATAAGTTAGTGGTCATGTTATGCACCAAGTGGTCAACCAAAAAGAGGAATGAATGGATGTTTGCCTCTCTGTGTTTCTGCATCTTCTGTCTGTTTCTCTCTTTGCCTGCTTCTTTGTTTTTCTGCCTGTTTCGTCTTATTTCTTACTCTGCCACTAGTATTCAGTATGCTCTCACATAAAACCTGTACAGTACATATAAACACACCTTTATGATCCATCAGGCCACCCCTAAACACACATTTTCATACTCGTCCTCTCCTCTCTCTTTCCCCTTTTTCACTTTTTAATCCCACGATCTTGTGGCGTGAGAAGCCTCAGAAAGAGTTTTAGGAAAATGCCTCAACTCTGTTTTTATGCTTACACAATAACTTTTGCTCAAACAAGTTGGCTTCCCCTTTGAAGTCATTGCCTTTGCTTCAAGGTAACCAGTCATAAATTAAGATGTCCTACGGGACTGGCACTTTGCCGAGTGTGATGGGACTTTTTTTTTTTTTTAAGAAGTGTTTTTGCCCCCAGTACATACCCTTGTTATGAGCTAATTGCAGCCCTAAACTGATTTGATTGAGCATGAAATTAGAAGTTAATAGGAGATCAGCTGTTTCTTGGTGGGATGAGATGGAATGCTTTTTATAGAAATAAGCAAAACAGCCATTTCCACACTGTCACTTCAACTATGTTATATGAAAAGTTATGTTTTTTCTTTTCCCTTTGTTTTGTGCCAGCAATCATTTTTGGCAGTAGTCACATCTTGTTCAGTGATTAACATTTTGCAACAACCTTTTTTCACACACATCATTCTGGATAACAGTTTGTTTATAAAATTGTGGTTTAGGAATCATTCAAGATAATTATATTTCTTTCATATTCCACCAGGTACTCAGTAAATCAGGAGTCAGAGGGCTAAGATACATACAAGACTTAATTTCTTAGTTGGTATTGGTATATCACACATCATATCTATTCAGATGTCCCATACCTTATCCATTTAGTAATTAGCTTTCTTCCTCTCTCTAGGTCATTACATCTAGTCAGTCCAGTAGTGCATCAGTCCAGAGCCCCACTCACACATCTCTGCCACAGGCCTCTGCACAGGTAACACACACACACCTAATTGCTATATACATAAACAGTAACACTTAATAAACACATTCCTAAAAGCACACACAAAAGCATCCATCTGTGCCAACACACACACTCCTTGCACATACAGTAGGCATACACGTTCTGTTACATGCGCACAGACACATAAACCCACTGCACACCCCATCTAGCTAGTGTTAGTTGGCACTACAGTGTCTGTTATTCATATGTTTTCCCATGTAAACTGTAGTGACAGGCTGAAGAAAAACTGGCCAACATACAAAGACAAATACAAGCCATACTCAAACAAGTGATTTATAGACACTCATAGAGGCATGCATACACTTCACTCAGCCAGCTGCTTAGTCAGGTTACCAGCCAGCCAACTGTTTAGTTTATCTGAACAGTTGTCACAGTCATATTTGTCATTTTTGGTCTGTTTTTGTTAATTTATGTTGCATGGTTTGCTCATCTTGAATTGCTTATTTTGTTTTTTTTAAACTATGCTTCTTCTTAAGCTCAGTTTGTTTCTTCTGTTTTTCTTGCTTTCTTTTGGCATGCTGCCTGCCTTCATCATGGGGTTGGTTTTCACATGTGTATGTGTGTGTATATGTACTGTGTACTCATATGTATTTCTGCATGTATGCCTATGTTTATTTGCATTTCTTTGTATTTTTACATATAATTATATTCACATATACATGCTTGTATACACCTCTGTGTGTGTGTGTGTGTGTATGTGTGTAGCTGTGTGACCTCAGTCCATCTCCCAGCATAGAGCACCTCTATCTTCTCTACCAAGCCGCTCAGCTAGCACTAGTTCAGGTAGAATGTGGGTGTGAATGTAGATATCGGTGTTCATATGTGAGTGTGTGTGTATTGATATATGAATGTGTGTGTGCATAGTTTGCGTGTGTTCATGTGTGCACGTACATTATTATTAGTATCAGTGCATAATTATACCCTATTTGTTCTGTATCTATGTGATTTTGTTGGTGAATCTTTTTGATATGAATCATGGAAGAATGTCTTGCCCCTCCTCTTGTTCTTGTTTTGCTGGAGTGTGTCATGCCTTGATGCCCATTATTGTCCCTTTGTTCACTCAAGACGTTCCTACTAACCATTTGCTCAAAAGCGTGGGCCTCAGTTCAAATGAAGATGGTTAATAGTGAAGAAGAATAGTGAAGAAGTCAGAGATGCAAACTCCTGACCATCTGTCGAAATTCGCCATTTTGTAATCAAAATAGGTCACCTGTGAGATTTGTGTGATCTGAAGGGGCATTTTTTAGGTGAGGGGTTTGGGCTCGGCTGGGTTGATAAGGTTAGATGCAGAATTGGTTCATTTTAACTTCAGCAATTCAAATACTTGGCACGGAGCACAGAACTGCAATTATGTGGAAAGGACTTGAATGTGCTAAAAGTCATATTTATAGCTGCCAGTTAGAACGAAGGAGCTTACAAAAGTTATTGCCTTTGCTTGCCTTCAAGTAAAAAGTGGCTTGAAGGCAACAATACAGCCAGTGTCAAGGAGAATGGGTGGTCCAGGGACTAATAGTCCAGTTTGGCAGCAAATCCATATACTGCGAAATGAAATCTTAACATGAGATGAAGCCGTGACAACAGTTTTCCTCTTAACTTTTGTCTGTGCAGCTGTTGTTGGCCTGGCACAGGTGGTGTGGCTTTCTTAATAGCTTGTAGTCTGTCACTGGACACTAGCAGGTCATGCAGCATGTTGGTTCACTCAGCCTCCTTATCAGTATCAGCAGTGTTTTTCAAGCACCAGGCTGTGGATTGGACACTGTATTGTCAAGGTGCTTATGGTCTGATTGAACATCTATAGGTCATCCATATGTAAGCCTCTCTATTCAGTAGGGCATGGCTAAAAACTGGCCCTACTGGTACAACAGGCTATCTGTTTGCATACTTTTTAATCTTGTTGTCTTCTTAGTTTTGTCTAGTTGATGTGTTCAGCTCCCACATCTGGTAATCCCTCTAATGTGTTTTATGCAGGGTTGTTTTACCCCACAGTGACAGTGAATGAGTTTTCAGGCAGATGCAAATATACTTAAAAGTAACTAGAAATGAGCATGTAAAGTCAATGTCTTTCAAAATATTCTCCTGAGGAAGCATGGTCCTGAACCTGCCACTAGTTGTGGCAGGTTTTCTCTGTCCACACAATGCTCTCACCTTTTTTACCCCTTACCTGTTTGCATCCTTGAAGAATAGATAATCCCCACAAGGTCAATGTGGACAACAGCAGGGTATTAAAGTATCTTGAAATGTATGTAGTGAGAGAATGTATTTGATTTTGTCCACATTTGTATATGCACACTATTTTAATTCCATCTATATACTGATCCTGTGTACATTGCCTTCGGGTATCTATCATGATTTTCAAGGCTTCATTTCATAGTGCAGCTTTTCAGGCAGCTGTAAAGTACAGTGGAGCCCAAAGACTTGCCTCAGCATAGTTACTTATCACACAGCAACATCTTGTTGCCAGGAAACATTAAAATAGATTTTTGTCCCTGTGTTGGTTGTCTGTCTGTCTGCTGTAGCTGGTTGTCTAGGCCTGGATTGTTGTTCATCTGTATTACAAAAATAACTTTATTAGTGTACCACCTCCTCTAAAGCCATACTGTGTCTTCTGTGTGGATTATCTAATGGTTTGCTTTGTGGTTGCATGGTGTTTCTGTTTCACAGTCATGTGTATTTCACATCGGTCTGTCACACACTGTAGTCTGTTGTTTGATTTGCGATGTTGTTGGCTGCCGGGTTGATCTATGTTCTCGTTGCCTTGGTGTTCAAGTTGTTTCTTGATTCAGTCCACAGACCTACAGTCAATAGTAGCTGGGTCAGTGAGCTATGGATGGCTTTTTGTCCTGGTATTCTTGTTTAACATTATTTAACATGGAGACTAGTAAAGAACCAAATCAAAAGCTGGCAGTTATTTGCCTTCATATTTATCTTTTTAATGCAAACCTGTGACTAGAGATGTCCCAAACAACTTTAATAATTTAATATTAATAGCGTAGCCACATTTGGTCAGGGTTAGGATTATCTTATCTTAGTTACGATATGTTCACAAAGCAAAGTATGAAAATTTAAACATTTGCATCACACTAACATTGAAAGAAGCTTTGTTGCTGCCACTTGCTGCTTTCTGTGTGCAGTTTAAAATAATTTCTCTTTGCAGGCATGGTGGTGTGACTCGCTGCGTTCTGCAGTTAATGTCTCCATACCAGTTGCCTCACTGCCATAAGTGGTCGTTGATAACACATTTGCAACAAGTAGATTAATGGGACACAGAGGAGAAATTAAATAAATAAATGGATCAGGATTAGATTGGGGTGTCAAAATATGCCTTGAGCGGGTCCAATTCCAATCTTTCATATTGGCCCAGGACATCTCTACATTTTATATTGTAGATGAGTCAGCAGTTGGGGAAAACTAACTCACTGTCCTAGTATCGAAGGGATTGACTGTAGATTGGACATCACAATTTTTGTGTTCGTCACAACTGATTAAACTAAACAGCCTACCTTGTTGGGTTTCTCTAACCTGTTTCTATGGCCTTTGCCACCTCCCTCTCCCATTTCTGCTCCCCCTTCCCTTCTTCTTCCTTTTTGGTTCTTCTCTGTTTCTCGTCTTCCCCTACTTCCTCCCCTCTTTGACATTCTTCCTCCTCTTCTTGCATTCTCTTCTCTTCTCTACTCCCCTTATTCCTCTTCCTCCTTTGCCCCTTCCTTTTCTTCCTTTCCTGTCTCCTGCTTTTCCTCCCCCTCTTCTTTTCCTCCTTGCCTCTGCTCCTTTGGCCCTTCCTCCTCTTCTCAGCCCAGTGTAACTCCATCTTCCTCTTCCGTTTCCTTGGTGACCCTTCGTTCTCCTTCGCCATCCCTTCCTGTTACCATACCAACAGGGGGTGTGGCTTCCCCACCTCCTCCTCCTCTGCCACTCCCTGTGGGGGCAGGGCCTACTATTGTTTCCCCTCCTCTTCCTGTGCCCACACCTGTGCCTCAGCCATTGGCAACCGTGGTGCCAATCATCAGTGTAGCCTCTGCCCCTCCTGATCCTCCTGTGGAAGCCCCTCCCCAGGTACTGGCGGTGGACAGTCAAACCCAAAAGTGCCACATCATGTCCCCACTCACCGTGCTTATGTTTATAGAAGAGGGATGTATTTTAAATCATTTTTAGGGCCACTGATGAATGGAGTTTAGATTTTTAAATAATACTTTCATTGAATTATAGCTCACATAGTTGGTATACATGAAAGGGAAGATGGGAGAATGAGGTGACCACAAATGAGTTTGACTGAAACCTCTGGTTTCACTTTGGCACCCACATATTCAAAGAGGTGAGCATGTAAGGGATTTTCAGGCAGACATTACTGACTAAATGGTTATTCTCTATTAGCTGATATTTCAGATGTTGGACATTCAGGTACTTTAGGCTTGCCCTGACTGTGGTTGTATGGTAATGTTGTATTTTTGTAAGTGCACTTTATGTGCATGCATTTTTACTTCCTGTCCTTAAAACAGCATTGACAGATATATTTTGTTCTTACTTTACCAGATCAATCCAGTAATTGTTGGCCAATGTGCTGTGTATTTACACTGAATAAACTAGTTTGTTGTTTATAGTACTTGATTATGTTTGTGCCCAGGGAAATTGATTTTATAAGACCCAGCAATCACTGTTGGAAAGATATCCTGCATGTTTTGAATGATGATGTGATTCAGTCAGTCAAAAGATTTAAGTTTGTCAAATATTGCAGCATACACTTTCATTCAGTCTACAGATTAATAAGCTAAGTAAGCAGCAATGTGGATTTTCAGGGACTGTCGGACTGTAAACAGATCTCATCTTCGTCCAGATAAAAAAAATGTCATAATTGAAATGCTGCCCATGTTTCAATCCATTTGTTTTTTACTTCACCAAGTTATTGATGAATCTTAGTATTTTTAGATAATAGCTATGAAATAGAGAGAAGATGTGAGTCTTGCATATGAAACAGCTAAGACTTTTTGTGGCAGTTTTGCTCTCTTGTAGTTCTAAGTTGTAGCCCCCCCCCATGCACTTGACAAACAAAAGTATTTGAAGTATTACTTGCTCTGTATTTACAGTTTTCTTTCAATATTTTATCACGTTCTCTGGTACTTATTTTTCTGCTGCTATACTTTCCTCCTTTCCACGTTACCAAAGATGTTGATCATGATAATGATGGTAGTGATGATTGCAAATGTGATGATGATAATGTTGATTGTGGTGTGTGTGTGTCTGTGTGTGTTTGTGTGTGCGTGCGTGTACGTGTGCACGTGTGCGTGCGTGCGTGCGCGTGTGTGCGTGCGCATGTGTGTGCGTGACTTTGTGTGTGCATGCACACTTGCCTGTTACAGTCTGCCTCCCAGCCTCCAGAGCAGTCCCAGTCTCAGCTACAGCCTCCACCGCAAGTGCCCTCATCAATGGAGAGGTATTACACACATACACACACAGACACACACACACACAAATGCAAGCACAAGCAAGCAGCCTCATTCACATGTGAGCTGATGCCCGATTCCTTATGTTTTCTTAGAGTTAGATATTGTCTGTTTGATCAGCTAAAACCAGTGAGTCAGTAGTTATTTTCTTGATCTCTTCATCTTTATATCTCTTTGTCTCATTAAATGTTACTTCTTCCTCTGTTTCTGCCTTATTCTGTTAACTTCTCCATCCATCCCTGATCCACATCTGTGTGTCAGTGGCCACTCTGAGACATCAGGCCTGAGTGACGGGAATGAGGGAGGTGGAGGAGGAGGCCTCCATGAAGGGCGCTCCACCAAGCGACACCAGAGACGCTCTGTGCGAAGTCGATCACGCCACGAGAAGATCACTAAGGCGAAGCTAAATGTCCTCAATGTAAGAGCACATAAATAAGACATTATCAAGATAGAAATCACACATCCCTTTCTAGTGTTAAGGTATGCACAGTGAATTGAGGAAACCTTGAGCACACATTTTTTGTTCCCTATGCATGACATACTTTTAGATTGTTAGTAGGCCTATACTTATCTTTTGTTTTGTATAATTCATTTTTTTCTGGTCAGTCAATAACATTATAAGGCTAACAGGCATCATGTTGTTGGTATGTTAACTGAGCTCATTAGTAGGGATGCCCCCAAAACCCGGTTCTAAATTTGAAGTACTGATAAGGTCTGAAGTTATCAGTTCGCTAAGGAGAGTAATATTAAAGAGTAATAATATCAATAAAATCATATCGGTACTCATTCCTATCCACAAGAATCTCAGATGGCTTATGGTTATTCTTTGATTATTATAGGCTTTTTATGAGAAACTCATTTAGAAACGCTGACTTACCAAGACCAAGTTTTGTCCAGGCCTTCTCTCATCTCTGTATCTTGGGTGACACAGAGGTGAAATAAAAATGAACTTTTTCCTCTCTCTTTCTCTCTCCTCTCTCTCTCTCTCTCCCTCTCTCTCTCTCTCTTCCTCACTCTGTTCTTATTTTGATGTATGTGCATGGATATAGATCTCTAACCTAGGAGACAGGGTTGCAGAGTGTCAGCTAGAGACCCACAACAGGAAGATGGTGACCTTCAGGTTTGACCTGGACGGAGACAACCCTGAGGAGATTGCTCAGATCATGGTATATACAAACTGTCTCTCACTCTTTTCATTTACTCCTCCACAGCTAGTCTTCTTCTTCATGAACTCTCTTACTGCCACCTCTCTTTTAGCCTTTTTCTTTCTCTGCAACATCCACATAGCTCATAAACACACATATAACCAAGTCCATCAAAAATCCAGTCTGTGACCCATTGGTGTTTCTCTGTATGTGTGTGTGTATGTGTTCAGGTCCAGAGTGAGTTTATCCTGGAGAGCGAGAGGGAGTCGTTTATTGAGCAGGTCAGAGAAGTGATAGAGAATGCAGATGAGAAGGGCCTGGAGAGAGACACAAACAACCAGGTAAATACACTGCAGACTGATTTTTTTCTTTCTTTGGAAGGGTTGTAAAGTCACTGCTAGTTGCAGTGGTTCTCCTGTTGTTGTGGGGTTGAACGGCTGTTGTGTTACATTGCCATTTGGCCAAAATGTAACATCTCTTTGATTGGTCTACAGATGACAGGCAACATGGAGCAACAGATTCCTGCTATATCTTCTCCCATGCCAGGTAAACACAAGCTTCCAGTTTGTATCCACAGAACTTATTTTTTCATGTTTTAAAATGTTATAGAGACATGCAGAATGACAAAGTGATTCAATGGGTGATTGATAGCCTATGATGCTGTGTCTTCTCGCTCTTCCCCCTCTCTGCAGATATCCCTCCAAGTGCCACGGCCCAAGTTGTTCATTCAGCAGGTCGTAAGTTCATCGTCAGCCCAGTACCTGAAGCCAGGCTGAAGGAACAGTTCTTTGCGGCCTGTCCTTCTCCTGTTCCTGCATCTACTGTTGACACAGGTAAAAACAGTGTTTTTTTTTTTTTAACCATACCTCCTCTCCTTGATTTTCTCACACAGCTGGGTAAAGATTACTTGAGGATTCAGATCCAAAAATGACTGTTAATGCTGAACGAACGGTATCAATTTGTTGTTGCTCACATTGATAGAATAGCCCCCTTAAATCCAAGGGCACAGCTAACTAACAGCTGTAACTCAAAAATCAAATAATCAACTAAAAATCAGTAAGCAAAATAATTCTATTGGGTTGCTTTGTGTACAGGAAACAGTTGCACCCAGCCAAATGTTCTTAATGTGTGTCAGATGGCTACCATGGAAACTGGCAAACTTTTGCTTGAACTTAAAACTTGGAACAAACACACAAATCACAGGGCACTCAACCCTACATGCACACACATACAAGCACACCCGCACTTTCACCCACACTCTTATTAGATTTACCCATAATGCTTTTAGAGGAAATTGTCCGAATGTTCTTGTCTAAATGCAGTAACATTGTGACATGTATTTAAATTGATACCGTCGGGCTTTGGTGTATAATCAGCAGCATCTATTCTTGTGACTCACATAAAATTTTAACTTTATTGCATCAAAATATTATTTGAATTGCTTCACATTAAAAGGTTATTGCTTAAAGTATTTTTTAAAAGAGAGGGTTAAGCAATTGTTTACGGTCTTGACGGAACAGCTTATCTTTTATTAACAGGTGGATATTTATGACCCCGTCTAAGACAGGACAGGAGGGCAGTCTTGCTTTCTGTGATTACTCCACAAATCTACAGAGCACAATGCGTGAAATATGTAGCATTTTAACATTAAGAGCTCTTTGATTTTCTGAGCAATACGGTCTTTGATTAATATAACAACTCTTGTGTCCTGTGTTTGTTTGGTTTATTTTAGTGCATGCATGTCTAAGCTGTCAAGGTCCTTGTATTGTCCTATGCTGCAAACCTCGCCCATGTGTTTGTCCCTGTAAATTGAAAGAAATCCTGAGGTATTTGCTGATGCTATTTGGAAGAGGACTGTTTGACAATGAATGAAGGACTCATATAGTATTTCTGTTTTTCCAGCTGCTCCTGTCTCAGCTCCAGCTTCATCTCAAACTCCAGTCCCAGGTTTGGGGTTATCCCAGTCTGCTGGAGCAATCAGCCTGCAGCAAGCCTTTTCAGAGCTCAGACAGAACCAGAATCAGTACGAGCCAGGACCCAGCACTGCCCCAGCTTCCATCCAGTCCACACTGCCCTCGCTGCATCCGTCAGCTGCCTCCGTGTCTTCACAGTCTAGTGGAGCCAGTGGATCCACTCCCACTGTGGATGCAAGTGCTGGACTTGTCTCCTCTAATCTAACCCAGACACAGGAGCAAGCGTTAGACATCTGCCTTCCTCCCCCTTCCTCCTCCACCTCCTCCTCTGTGCCCTCGGTCTGTCTCACCCCTCCTGGCTCCTTGTCCTCTCCTCCGGTGGTGAATCAGTCTATCCCTCTGTCACAGGGAGCCACCCAGCAGGGGGTTCAGGCTTCTTGCCAACCCCAAGGACAGACACAGGTCCAAGGGCAAGCACAGATCCAGCCCCAGGCTTTCACTCAGTCCCAAGGCCCCGTGCCGCAGTCCCAAACAGCTGTTTCTACTGTCAGCACTGCATCTGCATCTTCCACCTCGCCACCCACCAGCATCCCTCCAACTCCTATAACCTCTCCTTCTCCTACCCCCACCCTTCCCCCTGTGTCCTCCCCTCCTCATGCTTCTTCCTTCACCCCTCTGGTGAGTGAAGGTGCCCCTAATCATCCCTCCATCTCTTCACCACCCTCCTGTCCTCCATCTCTGTCCTCCTCTGTCATTCCAACAACTGCCATCCCAGGTCCCCAGCTTACTCCGTCTGCCTCCTCCCAGCCCCCTCCCTCTTCCTGCACCTCCTCTTCCTCTGTGGGGCTCCAGTCAGTGACCACCAGTGTTCCTGTGGTCCAGCCAACGTTAGTCCACTCCCAGCCACAGACAGCAGCCCTGCCTGGGCAGACCCACACCCACTGTGGGGAATGTGATGCAAGGTGAGCATCACATTCCACATGTCTTTGTTTACTCATCGAAAGGCAATTATCCATCTATGTGTAGAGAAAAGAGATATTGCCGGTATATTGCTTACTTGGTGGGCTAATGTAGTATTAAAAGTTAAAGTACACTCACTACACTGGATTTTCTCATCAATATATGTCAATATATGTAATTTGTGGTGACACATGCTACAACAAAAGCTGTTGCAACAGGCTTGTGGTAGTAGTCCAGTGATCTGCAGCATGCAGTCATTTGATCCTGTTTAGGAGATTTTGAAATTCCACAATAACATTCCTGCATACCTAACCAAAGGCTGATAAAGCTCTGCTATTTCCATGGACTTCCATTTTTACCAGATAGAGATCATTTTTGGGTTTGCATCTCTGCCTCTGCCTGTCTTGCAGAATATTTTTTCTCCAGGGAAAGTGGGATGGTAAAAAATGAGTCATTGGTGAAATATAGAGGAAAAATGCAGTCACACAATTGATTTCTAATAACCATAATAACTAGTAGAGGTGTGCAGAGGCACCACTATTTGTATTTGTAATTTGTTTTGTGGCAACATAATTTGGATTTGGATTCAGGAAAGTAGTGTGTGTCACTCAAACTGGAAGTGGTTTGTTTATTTATTTATTTATTTAATCGCTGGATTTTGGCCACAAAGAAATAAAAAATGACTGAAATTTCTGCTTATTAAAACTTTATAGGTTTAGGAAACCCACTCTAACAGCTATGCGTTCTACACTCTAATGACTATGTGTTCTGCAAATCTGAGTGAAGTCAGTGGAGTTTCCCAGCATGCTTTTTGGTGACGGGCATTTACTTAGCCCAGTTCATTATTGTTTGTCTCATGTTCCCTATTTAGTTATTTAGTTTGCATGTGTATTTTTATCATGTGGTGTTGTGATATTAAGTTTAAGGATGGTTTTACATAATTTGTGTACCATGACTGTTATTGTCTATTGTTTTGGTGTGCCTCCATCAGTTAGGCATTATGTGATATGATGTCTGAGATTTTACTGCTTCAAAGTAAAAAACAAAGACAGTCAAACTAGTGTCATCCTCATAAGTAAACCCAGATTGCAAAGATATTATATGTAAAGCTGAACCTTTAGAAGCATGTTTAGAAAGGTAATTTATTCGCCAAAAAGCCATTATTCGTTGCTTGTCTAATATGTGTTCAGATGCGGGTGCATCCCTAATAACTAATATTATTAATGATGTCATTATCAGGTGTGAAGCATCCACTGAGTCCCAGGGCAAAGCAGACGACATCCAGACTTTGGATAAGAAGCTGCGTTCTCTCTTCATGGACCTCGGTGGAGGGGTTCCCTCCTCACAGGGAGACCCCTTAGCTGCTGACCCGGCCTCAGGAGCCTCTGTGGCAGGTACCTCGTCTCCAGTTGGCCCCTCTACCTCCACGACATCTGTCACTACACCCGGCTCCAGCCAAGTGGCCAACCCTCCTCTGCCCCCCTCCAGCCTACCGTTGGGGTCACTGGCCTCTGCTGCTCCCATCCAGGGCCCTGGAACACCCAGCTCCGCCCCTGCACAGAGTGGTAGGTGGAGAATTCTGTGTATGTGAGGTTTGCTGTGTTTTTCTAACAATGTTATCGACTGTTGTAAAACTTAATAATTTTAATTTCCACAGTCATCCCTGCCTCATCCTACAGCCAGACCACTCCATCCAAAACCTCCATATCCAGACTACCGGTGAGTGATACATTTTGTCTGTAGATAGCAACATCAGTTTTATAATAAATATAGCAATACCAGTAGTAGTAGTAGTAGTAGATTCATTCTGTGGCCAGAGAGTTGACCAGTTAATGTCAAATGAAAATGAAAGTTACAACACTGTGAAAAAAATCTGGCAATGTATTTGCTGCATAGTAATCCACAGTTTTTACTAGAGTCTGTTGTAGGTTAAGAAGCCACAGATGTCATTGTTTATTGGTAATGTTGATTTTTATTGCAAGTTCCAGACCATTTCTTCTAACTTTCTTCACAATCCATCTGGCATGGAATCTCCTCATTTTAATCATTGAACATCATGCTTTCCTCTGACTGTCAATTGCTACCTTCTTCTACCACTCTGTCCTCTTTTCTCCCTCAATCACTTCTCTCTGTGTAACTTCTCTCCCTCTCCCTCCCCCTGACTTCCCTCTCTCTGTCCCTCTCTCTGTCCCTCTCTCTCTCTCACTCTCTCCCTCCTCTGTGTCTCTGGGTTTAGGCCAGTTCTCCTTCTTCAGAACTCCTGCCATCCTTCCCTGGACCCTGTCTGATACAGGTGTTTTTCCTCTCTATCTTTTTTAATAATTTTATTTTTTTCATAGCATGAGTACAGACACTGGGTCTACTGTGGTTGTGGTACAGCATCAGTGCCATTTTATCCCTGTGCTTGAACTGATATGGTCATGGCTATGATGTAATAGGTTTCTAACATACCCAAACCTAGGGGTGAAAGTAGATTGAAATTCTTGCCAGTATCATGCATCATTCATGTACACACTCTGTCAGTCATCCCTGGGTGTTGTTCTTGTACCTTGTAACCACCACATTCTCAGTTTTCCTCTCTCTTTTCTCTTAAACATTTGAATAATTGTTCTTTGCAATGTGTTTTATGTATGTTTCAATCAAAAGGAATTCTTCAACAAAACTGTCACTTTGACACCCCCTTTTTTGCTTTTTTCTGTTTTGTTTTTTTCTGAAGTGAGGAATGAAAACCAATTACATATATGCTGGTACTGTGTCAGCCAAAAAAAAAAAGTTTGGAATTTTGATGGAATTTGGTAGAACAGCTGTGGTTTGGTCATGAAAAAATCATTAGTAAGTAAAGTAAATAAAATAAATACCTCCTTCCAAGCACTGTGTGTGTTTAGGTAGTAAAGAGTAAAGATGCGCACCGTCATGCCAGAGTGACAGAACAACACATTGAAGTCGCATAGCTCGTTTGACCTGCTGTCTTTGTTGTTGCAATAACACTGAACATCATGAACATCTGACTGTTATTATGTTAGCCATTTTACTTGGGAGATTTTTCAAGAAACGACTGCCTGCCAAAAACCCACAGCACTTGATATTAGATGGTCAGCTGCAGCAGAAGTCGACATTAGCCAGTAACTAACCGGTTTTGAAAAGGTAGCAGGGCTCCCTCCAGCATGGATAGGTCTGTGATGGGCACAAACACACTGGAACAATTTAGAAGCAGTTTATAAGAAAAAAAACTGTTGTTTATGTTGACCTAACACCAGCAGATGTGTTTTGGTGTTGGAAGTGCAATCATGACAGATTGTATGTGGGTTTTGGAAGGCAGCTGATATTACCTCCTCCTGGTACTATGTACAGGCACTGAATATTTTAGTGGTGCAGAATACTGGACTGTACCAGCGTACTTTCACCCCTGTCCACCCATTGCCATGTTTCTTAAAGCACAGGATAAAAAAACATGCTTTTTTTGACTTAACACCTTTGTTATGGACAATGGATTTTATCTACCTTGCTATTCTACTCACTATGTCAGAGTTGATACTGTGTTATGTATTTGTAATGCATACTACCAAATGGCATATATACTATTATCCTGAAAAATCCTACTGATTATTTGGCAGTAGCTTATTTACTGAAAAAGAAACTAAAGAAAGTAGTAGTAGACTGCATACTGAAAATTATTTGTCTCTAGTAGGCAGTAGTTAATAGAGTGAAAATGGTGAATAGTAGCCATTATGAAGTTTCAGCTTTAGCACTACTAGTTTTGGGTACGTGACAAATGCTGCTCCTTCTGGAAGCATTAATTCCTAAAAACATCCACATTCATTTTCCCATTGACAAATCCAGAATATTTTCTCATGAATAGCAACTTGAATTTTGCCAGTGTCAAAGTTCAAACACTGTGATTAAAACTCAGTTTAGCCTGTAGCAGAGAGCATGTTATTGTAATCAAGAAAGCATGCCACATGTAATTTTATGTTTTTTGTAATTCTGTCAAGGCTTTCTCACTGAGCTTTGAATATAATCTCCAGGGGGTGACATGATGACTTTCCCTTCTCAGAGAGCACTGAAATCCCATCCATATCCCATTTACTAGAAATGTTTTTTCCATTAATTTCAGCAGAGATATCAATGAAGGGGAGGGGCCGTATTCAAAGAGAGTTTGCTGTGGGTAGTGTTAAATTTCCTTTTTCTCACCACTTTAACTTGAAAAGGTTTGGAAATGCCTTGCAGCTTTAGGCTTATATCTTATTGTTTTTAACCACATTACAGCAGTTGCGAGTAATTTAACACATAAGGAAAACCTAACCCTATTGTACACGATCACACACTGAACAAAGAAATAAACACAAAAAATTCCTTGAATTTCTTAAACCATATTACCGTAAAAGAAACAAGCCAAAAAATTCAAGATGATAACCAAAGAACTGAATGGGATTAGAATCTAAATGTCAGCAAAACTCATTAAGGAGGACAACATAAATTCCAATAGCCAAATGCATAAAACTATGTTGAAATGTCTCTACTCAAAATGAAGTTGAATCTCAGAGATCAGCAAGAGATGGGAGGAGAAAGACAGACTGAGGGTCAAAGAGAATATTAGACAGGAATAATGAGGAAAATGGAGTGTGAGTTGCAGAGAGAGAGATCAAGAGAGATGTGAACAGGACTGGACAGAGAAAGGGAGTAAGCGGGCAGACAAACTGCCAGGGCAGGGAGCTTGAGGGCTAATAGACAGTGAGCTGAAGCTAGCTTAAATGTCCAGACTGTTTTGTTGTGGCTGTTAATGCCTCGATCTAAAAATAGATCCTCTATTTAACCAGACCAGCAAATTCAATGGAGACATGACTTGTAGTTCATTTCTGAAAAATCAGAGCTGCCAAGTTAGTCACTCCTCATCACTTATGTAACTCACATGGGAGAGGCTTGTCTTCCGTGATTAAGATAATCCAGATGTAGGTAGAGCCAACAAAGGATTTGATTATAATGATGTATTTTTTAATTGCAATTTAAAGGTTCAGGAGAATGAAAGACCTTCTGTCCCCTCCATGCCACATGAGGGGGGGGTTATCTCAGACACCACTGAGATCTATGCATTTTGCCACCATGCTCTGGCCTGGCAGAGGCACCATGATTAAAAGTCAAAATTTTGAAATCCCATAACTGCTAAAACCTCCAGTGTAGTTTTAATGAAAATTTGAAGGATGGTGCATCATGTTACAGACTGGCCCAGTGGGTGCTTGCAGCATTCACTGGGGACAATATGTTTACTTGTTTGATCATGGTTGATTGATCACAATAATTGTCCAGATCTTACTTGCTGTCCAACCCCATGAGTGCCAAGTTCAAACATGTGCCATGTGCCTTTGACATCTGTGGATAGTGAACTTTGTGTGTCCATACATATGTGTGTGTTGATGTTCAGTGCTTGTATTTCAACTCAAACATGCTGGCATGGATTGTAATGTGCATATGTATATGTTTATGAGACTGCTTGTGTGTATGTGTGTATGTATATATATATCATATGTATATCTAACACTGTACTCCTTCTCCAGTCCCAGCAGCCTCTGGAGGACCTGGACGCTCAGTTGAGGAGAGCTCTAAGCCCAGAGACTGTTCCTGTCAGCACACATACACAGGTACATACACACGTTGCACTCTTACACAAACACAAAGAAAGAAAGAAAGATTAATGGGACTGTCACAAAGAGAGATGGAGACCATATATGCATACATGTGTATAGCTGCTATTGTCCTACTTACCTATATTCTCCTTGCTCCCCTCTCCTGCAGGCCTCACACACTGGCATGCCTTCAGGAGGACAACCAAGTATGAATCTATCTATCTATCATCTATCTGTCTGTCTGTCTGTCTGTCTGTCTGTCTGTCCATCCAGCTGTCTAACTATCTAGCTATCTGGCTGTCTATATCTGTCTGTTTCTCTGTCTAATCTGTCTTACCTATCTGTCATCTGTCTTTCAGTTCCCTTCTCTCTGGAGGAAGAAACAGTGACCGCTCCCCCTCCACCAGGTGGAATAAAACTGGGGAGATTTCAGGTAAAAATCTTTTACTTTCAGTTTCTATAAAACTACATGTGCACTTCCATGGACTTGGGCTCAAAGGCGAGAGAATAAATTCTTGCTGGGTCCCAGGCTGAAAAGGTTTAAAAATGTTCCACTCTTAGTTCTTTCTCTCTTTTTTTTTTGCATATTTTCATCTCATTTAACATGCATCTGTAATGGAAAACCCCCTGGAGGTTGTTTTCTGGGAATATAAATCCACTGAGTTTCCCCTGGTCATGGAATTTTTGAAATATCTTGAAACTTTGAGAGGTGTATTCCAGACAGGGGAAGTCAGAGAATTGAATGAACTCTCTGGGGAGGGGATTCTTACAGATGGGTACAGGAATATATCAGATTTTTTTTTTTTATTTCACACATTGATTCTGTTAGGTTTTGGATGGTTTTCTTGACAGTGGAAAGTGTTTACCCTTTTGGCAAAACCATGTTAACACACCAGGAATAGAGTTTCATCGTCCTGTCTGATTTACCGGTAGTGATGGAAGAGTTGTAGAATTTACATCAGGGCTGTGGGGGGAATCCCTTTAAACAGTTGAAAGGCAAGAACTTAGTAACATGATCTCTCTCTTCAACTCTTTTGCTCCCTTTCTCCGTCTTTCTTTGTTGCATTTTCCACTGTCCTCATCTACCTGTCCTCCTGATTAGGTCTCCTTGGCTACTGAGGAGCCTCCTGTCCCCCGCCCTGCCTGCACTGAATCCTCCTCCACTTCCTCCACCTCGTCCTCCTCTTCATCCTCTTCCTCCTCCTCATCCTCCTCCTCCAGTCTCTCCAGTCCGGAGAACACGCTGCACAAGGCCTCTTTGTCTCCTCGGAGAGTGGGAGGAGAGCGAGGTGGAGATGTGGTGGATGGACTCCCCTGTCCTCTATCTCAAAGGACTCTAGGGGTGCCCTACCACCCTTCCCCTCACACCTCACCCTGCCCCTCCCCCCAGCCCACCACAACCATCGGACGCTTCCAGGTATTTCATGTTTTCTGTTTCCTATCCTGCAGTTTAACAGGTACGGTTGAACAGTAAAACCACTTGAGTTTTTTTACTGGGAGTGCCCAAACCGAAAACACACCTATGATGTTATGGATTAAGGTTCATAACATAGTATTTATCTGTAAAGCTGCCATAAGCTTCAGTTTTATGCTATCAATACTTATCCAAATTGTAGTACTTAGAGAGGAGAGTAAATTACTTTAGTCTTTGATTGACAAAAGCATTTAAATGACATGATTTAGAGCTGGATCCTCAAGACCTTAAAACACTGTGACTGTTTAAATCCCTTTTTGCAAAATGGTGAACTCTTGCATGTGAAACCAAAGCCATTGCTGCCGGGATACTGTTAAAAAGCGCTCTGTTCATGTTATTTGTTCATTTATTATTATAATACAATTAATTTATTGACATTTTCATTCATTTACTCATCCATTTGTTTCCTTTTGTTCATGTCCAACCCATTATACTGTCCCTCCTTTCTTCCTCCCATTCTTCTTCCCTAGTCCTTACTTTTTTTGTCCTCCATTCCTACCCTGTTCCCTTGTCACTCCTTCCATCTGTCCAATTTTTGATGCAGTGGTTTGCTCTTTCTTCCAGGTCACCACCAACACCGAGGCCCGGGTCGGGAGATTTTCAGTCAGCCGTGCCCAGGAGCAGACCTCTGAGGCTGGGCCGAGCCCACCGCCTGCTGCACAGGCTACGAATGGACCCAGTCAGCCTATGCAGATGCTGAGTCCAGACTCTACTCATAAGGCCTCTCTGCCAAGTCTGAACAACAACTCCTTCAACAACTCCTATGTCAGCAGTGACAATGACTCAGAGTTTGAGGACGAGGACTTCAAAAGGGAAGTCAATCGCCTCAGAGAAAAGTAAGTTCTGTTCATTTTGTTTGTCCCCATTCCCCTTCTAGATGTTTTGTCTGTCTTCCACTCCCTCAACACGGAGACAGACAATCAGTGTCTCCACTTGGGTCTCAGAGTTGGTGCTGATTTGGAAAAAAATTGGGTGTGCTCTTATTTTTTGCCTTGTTCCTCTTGTTCTGTCCTCCGTCAAACATTGGAGAGAAAATTAGGTTCTGCTTTCCACACTTCTCATATGCCTCACTTTTCCTTTAACAAAGTGAAATGATGAGAAAAGTTGGTTTTGCTCTCCTGTCTTCTCTTTCTTCCCCTCTTCTTCTCCCTCTTTTCTCTTTGGACAAGGTTAACCACCTTGAGGAAAGGTAGGTTGTGCTCTGTTTCCCTTTCTTTTTCTTTGTCATTCCTCCTTCCTTCTTTTTTTCACTTTTTTTCTCCTTCAGGAAGGTCAGCCATCTAAGAGTAATGCAGGTTCTATGTACTCTTAATTCTTCTCCTTCTCACTCCTTTGTGTCTTTTGCTCTCCAAAATTAGGGTAACCACCTACTTTCCTTTTTTCTGCTCTTTCTGCTTATGTCTCTTTCTCCTCTCCTTGAAGAGGACGTTCAGTGCTTCTGAGAAAATAGGCTCCTTTCATTGCCCTTTGTCCTGTTTTGGTTTAATAAATAGTTACTTAAATCACATATTTTAGTTGTAATGCCAAACCAGCCATCCATTTTTTATTGTGGTCTATTTACATAGCCACCAAAGCATACATTAAGACTATGGCTATGTGGTAGGCTGAGAAGACAATAACAACCAAATGACTAAGTGAGGATTGAAGGCCAACTGTCATCTAATTGCCTGACAGGCATACTTGTGGCCTTTTTAGCCTTGCTGGTTTTAATCTCTAAACTGTGTTTCATTCCTCAAAATAGTTCATTCCATCTTTCTTTCCATTGTTTCCTTAACAGGCACATGCGTGAAATCCAGGCCCTCCACTGCCGTCAGAAAGAAGAGATCGACAATCTCTTCACCAGGCTGGGAAAGGTAACATCATAATTGACGTTTTACTCACTTAGAAATTTATTACACTTTTCCGCAGCCACAGTGCAGCACTTCTGGAGCAGTTTAGGCTTCAGGGACCCTTAACTGGATGATCCAGATTCAAGCCCCAGTTTTGGCATGCATGTGTCCTCCTAAAGCCCTTAAGCAAGACAATGAATCCCCAGCAGCTCCAGGGTGCTGCTATGTAGCTGACATTGTTCTCTGGCCAATAAGGTAACACACTGTTAGGTGTCCTGTAACAACAAAATCCTTGGCTCAGATCTGGCCTGGGATGTCATCACCCTTTCTTTCCCATCTTTCCTGTCTCTCTCCACTGTGACGATCAAATAAAGTCAAAAATTTGGACGCAGATGTGGTTTTAATTGTTGATTATGTTCACATTCAAATCCCAAATTCATGTACAGGCACTTATCTTAGTGGCACTGATACAGGAACATATCGACAGCATTACATAACGTGCAAACGCTAAGCCTTTGGTCTGTGTGCAGGTTCCTCCACCTGCAGTGCTCCCTCCAGTCATAGCCTTGGCTGGCAGGAGGAGACGACCCACCAAGAGCAAATCCTCCAAATCCTCAAGAACCAGCTCCACTCATGGCAGCAAAAGTCCACTACAGCCAGGTAGGCTCTAGTTTCACATACAGTATTTATACTAACCTTAACCCTGCATCTCTAAATAGTACCTCATCACAACCATTTAGGTAACAGCTCAGCATGCCATAATCCTGTAACCCAAGAATAAGTGCAAAACATCCAGTTTGTCTCAGGTATTAAACATTTACCCTAACACCAAAAACTATCTCTGTGTTTGTGCATGCTTGTGCACATATATGTGTGTGTGTGTGTGCGTGCTTATCCGCGTGGTTATGCGGGCATGTGGGTTAATGCTGAAGCAGGCTTGGAGCTTGATGATTTCTGATTGCTTTCCCTGTCTGTCCTCTCTGTGTGTGTGTGGGTGTTTATGTGTGGGTCTCTGTGTGCTTGGGTGGGTCTGTTATCTTATCTGTCTGTTCTGTCTGTGTATGTGTGTGTGTGTGTGTGTGCATCTGTCCTCTCTGTGGTGTGTGTTTCCTGCCCTGTCCCCTCTTGCCTGTGCCTTGTGCAATCTCCAGGCAGCACTTTATCCGCACAGAGCGTCCCCACCATCTATCCCGGCCAGCTGGCTCTGTTAGCCCCAGGAGGGTTAGCCGATTCAGGCAGCAGCTCCCTGCTCCAGCCCCTCAAACCCTCTCCCTCCAGTGACAACCTGTGTTCGGCCTACACCAGCGAGGCAGCACTCTCCGTGCCCAGCCTGTGTGCTCCCACCCCAGGTAGGCTCATTGCTCTCAGGCCTCACTAGCTACCATGAGGAAATATACTGCAAGTTGATTTTATGAGTATAATATGAAATGTTTTTGAGCGTAGACGATGCAACGAGGCAATGGTAAATCTCTCCCCTCTATACACATATGCATGCAGAAAAAGACAGATGCATGCAGTGTGTTTGCCTTCGCACCCTCACGACAAGACACTCCTTACCTCTCTGTTTCTCTCCGTTTCTATCTGTTGCTCTCTCTGTCTCTCCATGTTGAACAGCGTGATGGCTAACTGACTGTTACATTCTTCCTGTGTATTCCTTTATGTGTCTCTTTCTCTCTCCATCTTGTTCCTTCTCTCTCTTTTTCTCTCTCCATCATTGTATCCTTCTCTATCTCTCTCTCCTTACTTTTCTGTCTCTCTTGCTCTGTCTCCTCCTCCTTTCATGCTTTCCTCTCAAATTTTCTACCCCCTGTGTCTTTCTCTCTCACTTTTGCTCCCTCCTTGACTCCCCTTTCCCTCTCTTCCTCTCTCTTCCCCCCTACTCTCTCTCTCCTTCCTCCCTCTCTTCAGGCTGTGTAAAGTTCAGCTGGGGTTCGGAGCGTTTGACCTTCAAGCCTGGCGGCAGGAGGACGCGCTTTCTGAGTACGCCCTGCTTGGCTCTTTGTGTGTAACGCTTTATTTCTTTGCTCTTCTCTTTTACCTGTCTTCCTTACTTACTTTTGTTCTCATTTTTTCTTCCTATATCCGTCAAGTCACGGTATCATCTTGTCTTCCCAATGGGTCTTCTTCTTTGGTGGAGAAAGATCCTCTGCCTCTGATATCACCAGTGTCCTGCAGAAATCTTGTTTCTCCAAAAAGTCAGCCTTTCAGGGATTTGTATGGAATACCTTCATCCAGGGTCGATTCGCTGAGCATGCATGGTCATGACACTTGCCTGCTTTCACTCATGAGACCTCTCCAGTACAACCACAGTCTTCTATTGTTGGACACTTGGCAGCGTCATTGAATCATTTGAGGGTGAAGTGTCTTGCTCAAGATAACGTAGATGTTACTTCATTAGGGTTGGAAGGAACATTACTTGTTCACTTTATGGCCCAGATTTGCCAAAATTAGTCCAGTGATTTGAATCAGAAATTTTTAGGTCACATGCTCACTCCTCTTTAATTCTTCAAAATATTCTAATTAGGACAGAGCAGCTTTCTTTTTATCCATTGGCCATTGTGGCTGGCGA
>OMLB01005914.1:3370-30914 GCA_900302555.1 Myripristis jacobus
CACGTAAAAAAAAAAAAAAAAAAAAAAAATTATAAGGACTTAAGTGAGTCTGTTAGTAGCCAGTCATGTACCAGTATTACTGTACTGCTCACACCACTAAATCTAGACGTATCCATCGGATGATACAGATTTTTACACACAACTGTCGATCTGCTGTAAATGTGTGGTAATATATGAATTGCTGTCGGATACAACACAACATAGTGTAGGTACACACACTCAGGGGCCACTTTATTAGGTCCACCTGCACAATCTAATACAATCCAATGCAACCATTCTGCCATAAAGTTTTCTTTTGTGATGCCTTTAATGCTCAGGTTTTCTTTTTGTCACAGTAACAGAGGTGTTCATTCACTTCTATGTTTGCCATTGAGCTCATAGTTAGTGCTGCTGTCGTACTGGACTACATTTTGTTGAGAGGTGTCTCTTCTATTCTGACCCGCTCATGTATGTAAATAGGGAGGACAAAAAATTAGAAACACCTCTCAATATAATGTAGACCAGTAGAAGACATCTGCAAACTACAACCTCAGTTTGCAGTTTGAATTAAAAGTGAATTTTTGGTCAAGACCTTTTGCATGCAGGGCCAGTTCTGTATTGTTTGGCAAAACCTTGAACATAAAAAAATCAATCAATTTATTTATTAGTGGAATTCTCTCGATCTCAGTCCCTACATCCTTCATAGCTGTCTTTTCCTCTAACTCCATCAGCTGTGGTACAGCCACTGGATTTTGATAATATTATGCATCTTGAGGTATGCAGTCCACTAATAACGGTCATGGAATAGGCACTGGTGCTATCCTGCCACCCTGTGGTCATGTGTGATGTTGCCGCTTTCTGTTTTTGTGACGTCATGTCTTAATCTGCCCCTTTCCCATGCCACTGCCATATTGTCACAACCAAAACAAAAATCTGCAAAAATATATGTCACTTATTTTTCTCAAAACTCAAACACTCTCAGTTGGATAAACCCCAGGGTTAGATCATCAGCTACATAGTGCAAATTCTTGGGTAATTTATTTACCATAATGGTCCAAACACAGAATAACTACATTTACAAAATTATTTGAGACCAAACACCTTTATTGCTGATTTTAAAAGAATGTCATTAATAAGTGATGCAGGTCATCGACTTACCAACAGACAGTAAATGTTGCACTCAAAAGCACAAGGTTTGACTGAGCAATTTTAAATGGGAGAAACTGATAAATGTTAGGTTGCAATTATTTAATAAATAATACTCATATCCTTTATTTACCATTTAGTATTTCAAAGTCTACCTTTAATATGGAGAAGAAACAATGTGATATTCAGTATCAGGTCTCATGAGGATCTGCGGAGGAACAGCACTACATAGCACTCACTGTTCCAGGAAATTTCATCAGGTGGGGAGAGGGAGAGAGAGAGAGAGAGACATGGTATGCTGTGTCTACGTGCGTGAATGTCTGTACTGTACATAATTGAGAGTGTGTATGTCAGTGAATGTGCGAGGGCCTTCACTTCATGTGGGTACATTCTATCCTCTGGCTGCCATAGCCTCAGCTCCCTGATGAATACCAACACAAGTCCCTGTGCTGTTTCTCTTGTATTGTGAAAAGGACACACACAAAGACCAAACGCTGAACCCCTCTTTCCACTTCTCCCTATCTTTGTGATGACAAGCATTTTATAGAAGCTGAGTGAGTGTTTTCAAGTTGATGAAATTTACCTGTCATTGTCCAAAATGTTTTGAAAAAGCCACGCAGAGAGTGTGGAGTTGATAGTGTGGGAGCCAGTGTCCCACAATCATTAGTGCTGATAAGCCAAAGTGGAAGTAGAGGAAGGAGTTGTAACTATTTTACTCTCCACAGGGGTTCAGGGTATTACAGGAGATCAACCACCATGTGTGTGGTTTCTGAGGGTTAGATGGATGACACTGAGCTGAAGTTCCCATTGCACAACACAATGCCCCTGATTTGTCAACCTACTTAACCTTCAAAAAAGACAAAGCGTGCACATCTACAAACAGGTGCTGGGAAACGCATCAAAACATGAAAGACAAAAAGGTACAGCCACACACTGAATAACTGATCCTTTATATTTATTACATGCAACATTTCCACCAGCCATGACAGACTACAGCTACACAACCTGTCTAACCTTGGCAATGAAAGATAGCAGCTCCAGGCCGTGATAAAAAAAATGCACCTCATCTGTACTTGATAGGTTTCAAAAATAGGGAAAGGGAATCTACATTTAACACAAAAGGAACTCAGCAAATAGGTGGATGATATGATTTTATGTCTGTGTTTTAATGTTTTTATTACTGTCCAAGATGAATTTCCCCATCGACTTATTGCTGAACTTGCACCCTTAAAAGTTCATTAAAATTCTTCCTTCTGCATTAGAAATAGAATCCACACTGTATTGTTTATCTGGTATTTTTCCCTTTTCAGAATCCTCTGCCAATCTCCAAACACTTCATGATGGTATTTAGATTGGAGAAGTAAGGAGAGGTGATACAAGGCTATGAATACAAACTGTGCATTCCAGGTGATTTTTTTCACCTCTGAGTTGATATATTGTTGGTGACAGATAAGCTGCTCATGCAATGCGCCAAAGGGAATCATGACCACAGTGTAGAGCCATGTGCAGTAATGCACTCAGTAATGTTTGATGTGAAATATTTTTGAGCCTCAGGAGACTAAAAGGCTGCTCCACAACCAAAGGGCTCCAGTTTAATTCCTGCAGCAGCCATTGTGTCCTGTTGAAGTGTCATTGAACATCCCACCAAACTGTCACCTGCTCACTCACTTTAATTTGCCATGGGTGACAATGGCAGCCAATGCATGAAATGCAAATTATTTATAACAGCTGAAAGTGCTAGCTGTGACTGTAGATAATACAATAATACACCATTACTACAGCTGCCACTATAGCCCAATTATCTAATTAGTGTATGTAAAACAGCGAAGAGCTCAAGGTCACTGTATGGTAGAGAAGAGCATGTTAAGAAAAGTTGCCTATAGTGAGTGTGTGAATGAGTGTGAGTATGTATGTTTGTCTGCGTGAGTGTGAACAGTTAGGCAGACATGCTGACTGACAGTAGAAAGAGGATTTTCTGTCTGTTGCCTAGAGAGAGGCTAATCCTGAGCCAGGATCCTAGGACGTGCCCCCATCTATCCTCTCTCTCTCTCTCTCTCTCTCTCTCTCTCGCTCTCTCTCTCGCTCACTCGCTCGCTCACTTGCTCTCCCTCTCCCTCTCTCTGATACATCACTATTCCACACTCTGCTCTCATTCTGCAGGTTGAGCCTCCTTGGACTGAGCTGCAGGACCTAAGCACCTAACCAGCCCTTTCACCTTCCACCACCTTCGCTTTTCAGAGTAACCTCAGGTGAGTGACAAACTCTCCTCACCTCTCTTCCTTCGTCCTCTCAGACATTCGCTTAAATGACCCCCCCCCACACACTTTTGAGCATGCAGTTCCCTTCAGAGCAACAGGTGTGAACAAACTTCTTCCTCCTCTTCCAAAACCATAAGTTATTCATGTTGTGAATAAAGTAAGGGGCATCTCCCTCCTTCTGAAGACATTGCATGGAGCAGTCTGAGAAAAGAAAAAAAAAAACATTTTACAGTGTTTAGAGTATGTGTGAGTAAGTGCATAAGTAAAGAGCCCATTCAGATTCAATATCTCTTGAATGATTGGGCAATCTTGAAATTTGTAGCTAATTCCAAAGTTGTCTTATGTGTTTGACACAGTATAAAATTTAGCTTAACAACTGGAGGTGTGTTTCACAGCATGTTAGTTCATCCCAAGTGATTCCAGGTTTTTCCATCAGCTGTCGCTATCTTTTCCTCCTTGCCCTTGGGGGAATATTTAAACTGTCCAATCCTAACAGCAGCCTCCTGCATTAGCACATCTTAGTCTATCTGATATGCCACTTGCCAACAACTGCTGCTTTTAACTATTTCCTTTCTCATGACCTACCAGTTTCTCCTAACCCAAAGATGGGTCATTCTAATATTTTACATTTAGTATAAAAGTTTTTCAAATAATACACAACAAAACACACTTTGTAATCCATTTCCTCCAGCTGAGGAAGTGTCCGCAGACTATGAGGGCACCTTGCCCAGAATATCCATGGACCTTGTCTGATCCTCTTCTCGCCGGTTTCTCTCTAATAAACCTGTTTATTAAGCAATAAATACATTTCCTGTTGTTTGTACAAGACAGTGTTATGCCTTCCTCTCTCAGCATTTTGCTTTACATTTAAGGATACATGTCTTTTGTGTTGCATGAGCACTAAACTCTTTTTCAGCACCTGTCCATTTATAAGCCAGCTTCCAACAGGAAGAGATTAATCCTCCCTTTCACCTCCCTGTGTCTCTGCAGAGCGTCCTCCTACCACTGAACCCCTCCCCCTGCCCTTCACGTGACCCTTCACATGCTCAGACTGCCCCGTCTCCTCCATACTCCCACACTCCTCTCAAACTTAATTTCCTTGCTCTCACCCTCTCTCTCTCTCTTCCGGTCTTTACTTGCTTGCCCCCCCTCCCTCTCTCTTTCTCCACCCTCCCACACTCTCTCTCTCTCTTTCTCCTCAGCCCGTCTACTGTAAACTCAGCTGACCGGCCTAGAATGTCAGAAAGGATCATGCGCTGTCCAAACTGATGCCAACTCTGAGCTGGCACCAAAGCTTAAGCTCACCCACTGCTTCTATTAATACTGTGTGTGTGTGTGTCTGCGTGTGTGTACGGAAGTACATGTATGTGAAAGGTGACTTTGCTTTGCAACCCTTAGCAAAAGATAGAAAGTGAATTAAAGCTTCTATTATGGGTGATGCGCCAACATAACATCCCGTTGCAATGTATTACATGTATTTGTACTGCAGTGTGACACTCTTTGGCTCCACCTATTTTCACACTGTACCCTTGATCCTAAAATAATAGCGAGACATGGAAGCTGTCCTCACTGGATTGATGATTGACAGCTGTGATATTTGACTGACATCATCAGAATGATGGTCATCTGATCACCTGACATTGGCCTTCCTGGGATGGCCAATCAAAAGGCTCCTGTCTGCCTCCACCAGCTTCTGGAATAATCTCCTCACTCAGACTGCGGGTGTATATTTATTCTCCAAACATAATGCAATTAGCAGTGTGGCTGATTTTGTCTGATTGCGTACTTGCGTAGGTGTGTGTTCATGGGTCTTAATTTAAATCTTGATGTGGATTACACTAAAGAGGAATATTAAACTGTACAACAGTGCACAAGTTATTAGAAGCAATTTCCTTTTAATGAGTTGCACTCCCCTCTACACAGTCCATATCACGATTATGTCAAGGCTCACAAATCTTCGTGAACTCATTTCATCCTCCCCCTCCTCTATATCTTTATTTCATGATTGAAAAGGATTTGATATGTGAGACTGGTAGTGACTCCTAGCTTCAACCTGGGTCACCTTGGTCAGTCTCCTGCATAGATGAAAGTGAAAATATTTCCATGTTGAAGGTTTTTGTTTATTGAGAGAACATTTTATTTCCCAGCACACATAGCACCAACAACAAGAATTTCAATAATTTGAACTAAGACAGTAAGACAGGTTTATCCTGCAAAGAGGTTGTCAATGGTCGCTTAGCAACAAAAACGACAAACAGCGCTTCCTCCAAGCATCTGTTTAAAAAAGATGTCTAAAAAAAAGAGGTGCCAAGTGAAACTGGGGAGACTTTAACCTCTCTTTGTTTATGTTCCTCCTGTCATATCTAGATGCATTGATCGCACCACTAAGAGATTTCTGGAGAGCATGTACAACTGTGCCAAAAGTTGTGTAATAAATACCCTGGCCCGCTCAAAACAAATCCATTTCCTCTCCCTCTGTGTACAGGCTGGCCTGATAATCTGATGCCCTATTTTCAGCTTCCTCCTCCTTCTGCCCTGGCATTCAAGGAGGGCAGAAATATGCTGCATCAAAGTTCAGGGGTGTTCGAGCCAATATCTTAGTGTGCTACTGTACATTATTATAAATGCTCACCTTGACATTTATAGCACTCTAATTAGACTATAGTCATAGTCAGCAGGACAAACTTTTGTTATGGTATCCAGAAGCATTTCCCTCAGGATATAAGCTGATTTAAAGGTGCAGGTTGACTAGTAGCTAACAGTGACCTGACTCTGGTGACCTGAGGGGAAATTACTGATTAAAAACTGAGGACAAAATACACCTTGAAAGATTAGAAATATGATTTGACTTTTTTGGGTGAACAGACATCCTGTTTAAAACAGAGCATGCTTGCATCAACTCAAGAGTGACCTTTCCCCTCTGCTTGTTCACAAGGTAACACCTCAAGACAAGTAACCATGGCGACCTCATTCACCCGTATGATGTCTGGACGTAACACTGCCGCGCTGTTGGCCAGTTTGGGAGCTGGAACACTGGCTTCAGGATACCTCCTCACTGATAGCACCGCTGCTGCTGAGAGGAAGAAGCTCTATCCACCCAGGTACTGTGTTTATGTGTGTGTGTGTGTGTGTTTATATTAGGCCTTGAAAGTACCAAAGAATAATAGATGCTTTGCAGTTACTGAAAAGAAAAAAACACTCTAATTTGTTAAAATGGAGTTTTAATATAAAGAACTATTTTCTTTTCTCTTACTGAGAAAATCAGACCAGTCTCTATGATTTTAAATTCTGGATTCACAGGAAACAATGCGACAGACACCAGGCCCATGAAATCTTAACATTTGGAGCCTTTTCGATGGCCATAAATAGAGGAAATGTTTAATACCTGGGAACACTTTGATTCATATCTATGTAAAGGATAGCTTTGTCATTTGACTATCAAAGAAATGCCAAGGAGTGGCCCATTCAAGCTGTGTTGTCAGAGCAGAGCACGAACATGTTCACATTCATAGTGTGGGTCTTACAAGTGAGAATATTACTAAATGTCTTAAAGCATAATTCACTAATAGAACTGAAGCTGCAACTGCTTAACTGCTTGGCTACAACCAGACTAGTGTTTACTGAGGCAAGCATATCGCAAACATTTTGTGGACAAATAGAGGAAACAGTGAAAAAATAGTGAAAAACAGTCAATGAAAAATGAGAAATGAAAAAAGAAATGCTTTGAGATGAAATTGTGATTCCAAAGTCTCAGTTAGCTGTTGATCTGTTTCTGCAGCGCTGACTTTCCTGACCTGAGGAAACACAACAACTGCATGGCGTCAGCTCTGACTCCGGCCATTTATGCACGCCTGAGGGACAAGACAACCCCCAACAACTGGACCCTGGACCAGTGCATCCAGACTGGGGTGGACAACCCTGGACACCCCTTCATCAAAACTGTGGGCATGGTAGCTGGAGATGAAGAGAGCTACGAGGTCAGCACTTAATGTTGTATTCACTCAGTCCTATACAGAGGGCCAAAATGATAGTGTTTGACAGCGCTGCTGTCCTTCCATCAGGTGTTTGCGGAGCTCTTTGACCCTGTTATCAAGGACAGGCACAATGGGTATGACCCTCGTTCAATGAAACACCCTACTGACCTGGATTCTTCCAAGGTTAGTCATGCGTTTTCGTCTCTACATTTTGTTCTCTCTACCATATCCACCCATCCACCCATCTATCCATTCCAATCATTTTCTAATTTCTTGTGTCTATCCCTTCTTTCCTCCTCAGATTACCTCGGGAATGTTTGATGAGCGCTACGTGCTGTCATCTCGTGTCCGTACTGGCCGTAGCATCCGTGGACTGAGCCTCCCCCCTGCGTGCACACGCTCTGAGCGCCGCGAGGTGGAGCGTGTGGCCGTGACAGCTCTGTCTGGCCTGAAGGGAGACCTGTCTGGCCGCTACTACAGCCTGGGAGAGATGACAGAGAGAGAGCAGCAGCAGCTTATTGATGTGAGTGGACAAACATGTGAGCACACACCCAAGTCAAGACTGATGTCTCCACTGTAATGACCCGTGCCCACTAATGTCACTGGGTTCCTCTGTCCCTTTACTGGCCAATCAGGAGCACTTCCTGTTTGATAAGCCTGTGTCACCTCTGCTCACGGCAGCTGGGATGGCCAGAGATTGGCCTGATGCCCGTGGGATCTGGTAAGGCTAGGAGAAACTAGGTGCAACAAGTAGTCTTGCTTTCATAGATATAGTAAACTGGGTAAATAAAATCTGTAGCCCCTGCATAGTTTGTTGAGTAGTCCAAAACATAGTCATTAAAACAGGTGTGCTTCAGGTGTTTTGATGATTTCCTGAGGGCTTGGTCAGAATAGGAAACAGTAATGCTTCCCCTACTATCCCCCACATGCTGTGGGCCATTTTTGGTTCAGGTTTAGTTAGTAATCTAATTACTGAAATGACTATTCTTTGTAATCATCTTCAACTCATAATTTGTCTAATAGTGTAGCAGTGTTTTACAGAATGGCCATTTTTGATCTGTAAGGCCTTCTTTATGCCAAGATAATATATTTATAGAGGATGTATGAGGGATTTAGGAGTAGCGTCCAAAACAACATTTAGCACCAGCCTAAGAGGCCTGGAGGACCAACATGATCAGACAGAATTTTGACATATAGTTCTGTCTAATTTTGTGAGACCACACTATGACTGACTTTGCCCCATTGAGGCATGGTTTAAAATCATGGCTGAAAGAGCACCAACCACCATTAGAGAGACCTTATTACTGCTACAAATTTAATAGTGTTTCTGTTATGTCTGCCACACCCTGTAAGTCCAGGGCGAGACCTGCTTTGATCTCATAGTCCTTGCAGCTCCTTCAGACCCAAACTCCTGAAGATTTTTCCTTTTTTTACACTTCTCCTGCTACTGTCCCTTACTGATCAACATCTTCTCTTTGCCTTACAATGAACTCCAGTACAGTTCTGGGAAAGATACACCCACATATCTTTCCCAAAACTGTTTATAACAATGCCCTCTGTGCTATTGAAGTCCTTTCCTCATGCTTCTCCTCTTCCTTTCCCTTTATACCTCATGACTCCCACTTCAGGATCATTTCCTATTCGATAAGCCAGTGTCTCCCCTCCTCACCTGTGCCTTCATGGCTCGTGACTGGCCCGACGCTAGAGGCATTTGGTATGCCATATGAGCCTTGCTGCCCCCCTTGTGTGTGTGTTTCTCATATTGTATGATATTACCAAATCACAGATAATTTTTTTATTGGTCAGATGACTGAATTGTCATATTTACTTGTGTGTGTGCACTAAAATGGATGCCAAAAAACAGATTTGTTCATTGCTGTCAGCATGCAAGAGCAGACAGCTGCCCTGTGTGTGATTGACTTGGAGTTGAACTCAAGGTCAGTCCTCATTCTGTCTCTTTAATTGACTCAGGCACAACAATGAGAAGAACTTCTTGATCTGGATCAATGAGGAGGATCACACAAGGATCATATCCATGGAGAAGGGAGGGAACATGAAAAGAGTGTTTGATAGGTTCTGCAGAGGTCTTAAACAGGTACGTGTGTCTGCATATCATTGTATGACACTAAATCACTGTCTGGAGCCTCTACAAACAACTGTAGTCTCAGTTTGTCCCTATGGAAAGAAGACTCAGAAAAGGACTCAAAAAACAAGAGTTACAAAAAAACAAGATTGAACAAATCCATCACAAACTACAAGAAACAGGACCAGAGCGTGTCTCTCTGTGTGTGTGTGTGTGTGTGTGTGTGTGTGTGTGTGTGTGTGTGTGTGTGTGTTTAATTTCCATTACCTCACTAGACAGACTTCTTGTCTTCAGAGTACATTGCCGAGAGACAAATATTCAGCAACATTAACAAATATTCCCTCTGTATTCACTGTGTTCCCACAATTTTAAAGCAAATAGTCTTTACATGTAATTTCTAGGTGGAGCAGCTAATCCACGAGCGAGGCTGGGAGTTCATGTGGAACGAGCGTCTGGGCTACGTTCTCACTTGCCCCTCCAACCTGGGAACTGGTCTCAGGGCTGGTGTGCATGTTCGCCTGCCCCTCCTCAGCAAGGTAATGCAGCAAAAACACTGCTAATGCAAGAAAAAATGCACAGATGGATGCGCACATACACACTGACTCTGCACTATTTCCTTGGTCAGGGATATGTGAGTTGATTGGGTGATCTTTATTATCTAGGATCCCCGCTTCCCCAAGATCCTGGACAACCTGAGGCTACAGAAGAGAGGCACAGGAGGCGTTGACACAGCCGCGACTGGAAACACTTTCGACATCTCCAACAATGACCGTCTGGGCAAGTCAGAGGTAAACCTATGACAGTGAAGTGGAGGGGCCAAAAGTTAAAGCTAGACAGAGATAGACAGAAGAAGAACCAGCGTTCAACAGGTGTGGGCTGTGAATAAAATGATGCCCTGCTCTTCCTGTAATCCAGGCAGGCATTGAACTTGATGTGGCCACCTGCAGCGCTGAACTCTGCCATGCATGCAAGGGCAATTATAGCCAATCACATGCCAGGAAGTGCTGTGCATGAGGAGGGTGGGAAGAAAGGGAGAGGGGAGCACCTGCTGGTGCTGATAGACATACGTTAGGCCAGTGGTTTTCAACCATCTACCATCAAGGTCCAAGGCATGTTTCATTCCAACGAAACACTGCTCCACTGCTCCTGATATCACCATTTTCCACAGTTTTGACCAGAGAAAAGGAGCTAATTTTGGGGAAATTAGCTGCAGTACGGGTATTGATTGGTTGGAGTAAACCGGCATGCCCTCAGGCATCAGTGGCATATGACACACAGATTGATTTGGATCAAATGGATTCATTTATTTTTCTCCCCTATTGGCTACTGAGGTTTTTTGGGAGGGGGAATTGTTTCATTTTCTGTAAACTGTAGGTCTGGAAAGCCCTTTGAAATTGTAAACAGTGATTAAAGGGCCTAAATAAACTTGAGCCTGATCTTGCAGCCAGACCTGTGAGTGTGCCATCATTTTGTGCCAGGGATAATGTGATTTTGACACTATTCTCCCTGCATCTACAGGTTGAGTTGGTCCAGTTAGTGATTGATGGTGTAAACTACCTAATCGAATGTGAGAAGAGGCTGGAGAGGGGTCAGGACATCAAGATCCCCTCCCCCATCGCCCAGTTCAGGAAGTGAACATCACCACTGCCGGGAGCGCTAGGATAGAGCAGGTCCTCCAACCTCTGTTCGTTAAACTGTTGGTCTTATATGTACGAGATATTCTTGGCATGTGTAGGATTACACTGAAGTAATGCATTCAGCAATACATTCATTACATGTACATGAATTCTTCATACAATAAACCCCTTCCATAAATCCTACTGATGGAGCAAGTCTGTGTTCAATGCCAGTGTTTCACAGAAGTCTTGCTTTGGTAATAGTATGTTTAGACTAATGATTGCAGATTTTGATTGTTTAAAGTAGTAGATGCAAAATTTTATGCACCATCCAAGTTATTGAAAACAAAACAATGTCCATACACCGGACACCAAAGCTCCTGCACACCGTAATATTCATTGTGCAGTTTTGACTGCTACAGATTGTCTTTACTACCATTGTAAAGCAGTATGATGGGTCTTTGTCAGGCAAACATTTTGATTGTTTAAAAAGAAATTTCATTTGTGTTCATGTCTATGTGTCTGTGCCGGCTGTGCTAGGCAGTATGATGCTTGAAACCTGAGAAATAAAAAAGAACAGTGCTTATCCAATCAATCAAATCCGACCCAATTCATATTTATTTAAACTGAAATTTACACAGAAGTGTTGCACTCAGAATACACTCAGCACAAACATTAAGAACAGAGCATAGAGGTATAGGCATGCTGTTGGATAGCAAAGGCAGTCATAAAAGCATCATACACAAACACAGAAAAGACAAGAAAACAAGGGCAATTCAGAATGGAAAACAAATGTAACCAAATTGGCAGCGACAAAAAGAGGAAGAAGTTACACAATACACTTGTATAACAATTGTATTGTTTCTCTATTTCCCTCTCTTTGTCTATTGCTGTCTCACACCACATACACACACACCGGACCTCCTGCAGCTAGATCCTTCTCTTCCCCAGACAGAGAAGACGTCAGCAAGCCATGGCCAACAGCCAAGCTAGAGTAAGACAGACTCGAACTGGTCATTAATGTTATACAACCTCCCTGATTCTGTAAGCAAATTTAGGACCCCTACCTCCTCCACTGCTGTTATGTTGAAGTGATTAGTTTTTCTTTTTTTTTTTAACAGTCACATTTCCCTCTCAACTCCACAAGTACCACAACATTGCAAAATGTTACATCCAGCCAAACAAACAAACAGTCTTTTTCCAAAGAGGAAGTCCATGCCAGTGAATGGATTACCCGTCATCAGATTTCTGCAAGCTGGTGGTTAACCTGGCATTCAGCAGTGGCCAGACCTCAACTCCCTGCTATACAAGGGCCTTAATCCAGGAATAAAAGGCCAAGCTCATTACTAACAGACACCACACATGCCAGACAGAGGTGGCTGCCTTACACTAGAGCACCGATATACATCCTTGGGTGAGAAATGAGGTTTATAATTTGTAATTGAAGGCGTCCTGCCAAAGTAAATGGTTGTTTACATTATTTGGGTGAATGGTCCCTTTAAATTTTGATGGCCAGTGAGCTAAGAGTCCTTCTGAGTCTCTCTTCCTTTTCTGGCAGCAGATTAATGACGTAGATCTAATAATGCTATTAAATACGGAAGAGCTCAGAAACAGTTTGTGTGTGTGCGTGTGTGTGCGATGGTGGTGGTGGTGGTGTGTGTGTGTCAGTGTATGGGGGGACTATGTGCGTCGGTGTGTGCGTCTATGTGTCTTAGCAAAGAATTAAAGCTGTAATTATTGCAATCCAAATGAGGTTCGGATGTATTTGATAGACACTAAAATTGGATTTTCTGAACAGGGACAGTGAAGAGCCAGATCATACTTCACAGCAAACAATAGTAGTTAATTGGTATTCATGACCACTTAAAGTGTATACGTCAGCATGTGCAAAGAGACTTTGCAAAGAGACATTATATGTAGTGCTTTTAGTAAGCCTAAGTGTTTACAAGAGGCTATTTTCACCGCTGTATTAAAATATTCTGCTGAGATCACTGCAATAACACTGAGTCTGAGGGAATAAACAAACCAGCTGGGTAAACACTGGAGTGCCATATGTTGAAGTCTGCAAGCATGGCACAAGTACATCTTTTAACTACACTGGACTGAAGTGTTTTGGATCCATGCCTTGCACAAATACAAGTATGGACTTTGACCTGAGGTTAAATAGTAAATTCAACAAACTATTATGAACAAAATAATGCCTCTTGGAAATTGATTGATGGTGTACTGTAGACTGTAGAGAACTGCTATTATGAAGAAATGATTAATGGAAACTCTCCAAACCAGAACTGTGTTAAAAAACATTTGAAGTGTCACAAGCTATTGTGTTTAGGTTATATAAAACATGGTGGGGTGGAAACTTTTACATTAGACACCACTCATTTTTCCAAGAAGTCATAATGAAGCTGTGTGTGTCTCTGGCTTTCATTTGTATGGCACTTTCAACTGGTAAGAGCAGTAAAGGGGCGCCGCATGGCATCGAATGTGAAAAATCAAGTTGATTTTTGTCAGCCTTTGTGAAAATGTTACACTCTCATCTGCCTTCAGTGTGTGGGTTAAAGTGTTTCACCTGCTGGAATGCTAATCCTGGTTCGTGCACTCAGATATGGAGCTGCCCTGCAGGTTACGACCGCTGCTCCACCACCATCAGTGAGTACATCTGTTTAGAAAAATATATTGTACATGATATGCACTGTGTCGTCACTGTTGTAGCACTGATCTGTACTACAGCCATGACCTGCCTAATGAAAAGCATGGGGTGCATTTTAATAGTCTGCATAAACAGACTGATTATCATCACATGGCTTGGATAAATTAAAATAATTATATTTGTTTATCCTTGTCCTCTTTCTGGTGCAGCTGCTGAAAATCTGATCACCAAAAACTGCATGAGAAGTGATGTGTGCAATACAGTGGATTCCACGGGCCTCAGATGCTGTGATACAGACCTGTGTAACGGAGCAAGACATACCGCAGCCAGTGTCTCCTTCCTGCTAGTGTCCTTAGCCTTCATTACAGTCTTCCTCTGAAGCCTGATAACCATCCACAGCTTTACACTCTTATTCTGTAAAAACTCAAAGTCTGCATGGATGCTTTGAATAAATGAACCTGAGGGAACCTGGGAGATACTGAGGAACCTTTTGTGTAGAAGTGATCACGGAAATAAATCTGTAAACTGTACTCTGTAAGCTGTACTTCTTAAATAGGACGTTGAGTTTCACTTTTAAAAAATGAGAAAAGATAGAAACAAAAACTTTTGGCCCTAAAAAGGCCTGAAATAAAAAGGTTTGCTTATTGGCCGGCTATACAAGGGCCCAATAAGATTTCTTTTCATGGGGCCCAAAATCCCTGGCGGTGCCCCTGACTGTAGCTGATAACTATGGCATATTTGACAAAACCAGCCAGTAGAGGGCAGACTAAGCATGAAATTTCAAGTAGAAGTTTCAATAACTAAGAACAGAGAGGATAAAAAAAAACCTGAACCATTTGGATGCCAGGAGCAGCGTGTGGCAGTATGGGAGAAAAATACAAAAAGCCCAAGAAAAGGAAAATATTCAAATCAGACATGTCCGTCTCCTGAGTGAAAGGTTTTGTCAGTGTCAGTGTGCAGCAGCAGCTTTTTCACACACCCTGCAGAATTACTTCAGACTTTAATAATCCAAGGGAAACTCATGACTATGCAACTATTTCCCAGCTTTCTCACACAATCTTCTGACTTTCTGAACACTTGAACTTCTGGACTTCCCTTCATTTAACTTCTCTGTACCTGTGCTGCCTTGTTACACATTTTTGTGTCTGCACTATGTTATACAGTTGTGTGTAAAACAATACAACAGTATGTAAAACAGTAAATGCACGTGAACTTGAACTTGTTTCATCTGTCATCTCTTGGATACCTGATATGTGAACTTAAAGAAATGTTGCAGCTATTTCCTTTGTGATGTGGACTTCTTGAAGAGAGATAGTAATATACTGCACCACAGATATGTGGAATCAAAGTCAGTCATTTTAGTATACAGTGTAAACATCCCTAAGCACCACCAAACCCAATGAAATTTCACACTTTACTCAAGTAACCAAACAAGAGCATTTAAAAACAGTGACTGACAAGTAACAGATCCTCTTTTATGTACAGTAATCTTAACAAAACAAAAAAAAATCAAAAACAAAAAACAAAACAAAACAAAACAAAAACCCTGAAATATCTGTTTCACTGAATAATCTACCCGGTTTTCATCATAGGCTAATTGGTTTGATTAACCTTTAGGTGTAGGGTTTGCAGCAGAAGTCTTGGTACTTCAGAACTACTTGGAACTACTTGAAACTTGGTATTTCATCTTTTTTCAAATAACTACTGAATTAATTAGTTGAGTGCTTGTCTGAGATTGGTATCTGAGAGAGAACCTAAGTAGCTTTGGGGGTCTCCACTGGGATTTAATGGGGTGAGTAGCAGTTTGAATAAGGATTGGGAACAATATGCTTTACAATTGCTGTTCGAGATGAAAGTTATGGAATCAGCTGAATCTTTGTGACCGACAAAGACAGAAGGCAATAAACTAAAAGCTTAGTGAAAAGACATGTCCTAAAAGAGGTCTAAAGGGTGTACATCTAGGCAGAATTATGTACGCAATGTCCTCGGATGGTTGAGCTCTTTAAGGTAAAGAGGACCGAGCAGTGAATGACTTCCAGCTTCCAGTCATAATAAAAGCAGAGACTTACTTAAGAGACAAGTAGCTCTAATGTAACTAATGTCTTTCTATTCCACTGCAGTGTTACTCCAGTGGAATCTACTAGAAAAGTGACAGAGAACAGCTTGCAAGAAAAGGAGAGTGGGAGAGAGAGAGAGAGTGGGAGAGAGAGAGAGAGAGAGAGAGATTTAAATAAGGAGAACCTACATGATATTGAGAAATGCTATCTGTAGTGATTCTCTGTGGCGTTCAGTCCAGTGTGTCTAATATCTTAAACAAACATCATTTTCTGTTGCTTTTACTCCAACATTAATAACAGCTAAAGCATGTCTAACCCTGCACAGGGTCACATCTCATCCACAAGGACTTGTGACCTCTAAAAGTGACAAACTCATTTCCAGTTTGTAACTGCAGGCTGCTATAAATACATTATGGAGCATGTATGACTGCTGCGCCCAGTGGAAGAAACAAATAATTAGACTTTATCCCTTTCGAAGGCATCCAAAGTGTGTTTCATTCTCTAATGAAGACTGAAAATTGCAACACATCCGAGCGAAAAAAGACATCCGCTGGTTTAATTGAATCATCACGGCTGAGCAGGTTTGAGATTAATTCCTCGTAAGGAGAAGATCAAAAGCGAGCCAGTTAGAAGGATGTCGAGGGGAATAAGAGCACTGAGGCTTGTGGGATAATCCCATTAAGAGCCACACATTTATTCAGACCGGGAATTCAGAGCTGAGATAAAGTACAGTATGAAAAAGGAGTTAGTCACTGACTGAAGAGGGGTCACAAACAAAACTGGTATCCTCAGACTTACAGAACATCTTGGTGTTTTTCCATGCTCGCAGTATAAGCCTTTTTAATTATGATTTTAAGCACAGATCAACCATTATAAAACCTATTTCAGATTTTGTCTCTGGAACAGATTGGATTTAACGAAATAAAAGAAATACATGCGTCACTGCGTAATACTGATTGCCAAGGACATATCTGAAAACATTGGAATATATACAAACACAAACACACACACACACACACACACACACACACAAACTCATTCCAGGATATGTATCAATGGCTTTCTCTGTGGCCACACTACTGACTGCCCTGGTTTAATCTGAACCAGAACCATTTCTGAGGCATCTCCACGTTGCTTATAAGTTTTTGCTACATTTATCTTGTGCATTTGTCACTTTTTTACCATGAAATTATGATTCCTTTGAGCACCTCCTGCAGCAACAAACTTTCCACTCTGCAAGGTCACATACTTGCTGTCCAGGTCCCTCTCACATGAAGTTGTTGATTGCATAGCGCTTATCAAAACCATGCATCATTAATTGAGGGGGGCGGTGGCCTGGACTTTAAATCATCTCATTGGCTGGGAAAATCTTGGTGGTGACTATGCATAACAAACCTCTCCCCTCCTTTAAACTGGGCCGTGAGACTCTGTTGCTCAACAGCCAGCAGTGCAAGGCTCTGATTGTAGTAAGCGGATCATAGGTGTGCGATTGTTTACAACTGTGGTCATATGAAATAATTCTGCTGAAAAAAAAAAAACTTGTGCTGCATAAATAAAGGCTTACAGCACAGTACCACACAAGTAGTAAACATCCTAGTTTGTGTTCATGTTTTCAATCCTGTAAAAAAAACACAGTGTGGTTACAGGCAAACGTATGTGCCTTAAGGTAACGCACTAGTAAACCAAAGCTGACAAGCAGCCCCGTCATGAAGTGGAGAAAGACTAAACAGCAGAGCTTGGAAAAACAGAACATTAAAAAGTGCTTTATCATGCAAGTCATATTTATTTTTAAGCCGTAAGTGCAACAGAACAGAATCGAAACAACAGATGAAATGTAAAACCTCCCAAAGAACATAGCAGCTGATATAAACAGAGGGTAAATGAGTGAGTTCTTGATACCAATGCACTTGCCAAAAAACGTTTCACATAATTTCACAAAAAAAGGTAAAAATGAAAAAAATAAATCATCCCACACAGCTAATAACCATTTCAAGGAAAATGTGATTAATAAAAAATAATTCTTTGAATAAATATCCTATGATGAAAGCTGACATAATAACAAAACCGATAAAATATTTGGCAAAAACAATACATTTTTATTTAAGGAATTCATTAATTGGGATGTTTGCCATCAAACTGGTGTATTTACAGGGGATGGATGACTGTATATTCTGTCTGTATGTGTGTGTGTATGTGTGTGTGTGTGAGAGAGAGAGAGAGAGAGAGAGAGATCTCATTCCACAGTGCAGAAGTCATCCAGAGTGTTCTCTCTAGTTTTGGGGAGTTCGGTGCGTTCCAGTAGTTGGTACTGGAAAGAAACACGGTTGATAAAGTTCCCACTGGACACCAACCTCACCACCGTGTTATCACAACCAATCTTCATCTGGGCTACAGGACCATCAGGAGAGCCAAAGACACAAACAGGATTTTACATTGGAGCACATATTAAGTATTCTTGAGAATAATGACAAATGAGCTATGTAAATAGATTGCTAGATAGATAATACTTTATAGCATAGCACAACATAGTGTACCGGAGTTTATAGTACAGTATGGTAAAGAGTCATTTTGTCAGCCATCATTTACACTGATACAGATATGTCTATCTATCTATCTATCTATCTATCTATCATCTATCTATCTATCTATCTATCTATCTATTATAATATAGTATAACACTACACTGCACATTATTGCATAGTATAGTATAGTGTAGTGTAGGATAGTGTAGTGTACAGTACAGCATAGAATATAATATTTAAGAGCAATACTTTACTATTACAATACTTTATATATTTTGTATCTCTGACACACGCAGCAGTAAGTAAACCTAGCTGAAGTGTCAGTTTCAGAGTTTGAAAAGGACATTTTTATATATCTTTTTTTTTCTGCTGTGTGTCAGAGTCTAACACCATGGAAACTCACCACAGCTTCTGAAGCCTTTGATCTCTGTGAGCCATGCAATTAAAACTTTTTTCCATCAGACATTCAAGACAACTCAAAGTGAATCAGTGATACAGAATATATAAGTCTGGGGAAAGTATACCTCTAAACGTCAAGCATCATTTGAAGGACCACGAGTCAAAATTTGCCATCAAATCAAATGACTTATGACAAACTAAACTGCAGATCTGTAGACTCACCCAGCCCACTGAGAGAGTAACACAGGTCGGCCACAGGGAACATCTTGGAGGTGTCCACCCCGTTGCCACCCAGAAGCTCCACGTAGTCACCTGACTGCACACAGCCCGACCACACCTGCTTCTGTGGAGGGAGAGGACTTATATTTTACTGCTTTGCTGCAGTGTGGTGTTGCAGATGCAGCTGAACCAACAGGTAGCTAACTTATCACGAATGTCCCTTTATTTTACTTCCAATCTGGTTTGCATTATTAGCATACTACAGAGACTGGGTTACTTTGGATTATAAATGATATTCTTTGGCGATGCTGCTTGTGAATAGTCTACTCTATTTCCATGAGTTGTGCTATAGGGCTGAAACCTGAACATGAGCTGAGGAGTGCCTCAAGGGTCCATCTTTGCTCCATTCAGTTTGTGATCAGTCTTTATGCCTGCACTCACTTATAATATATTTTTGTTATCACTGTGCTCATGATACACAGCAGTATTTGCCTTGATAAACCTTCCCAACAAATAACTTTGATACTTTCTATGTCTAAAATGTCTAGTATTAATGTGGCTTTTACCTCATAACTTTCTGAAGTTAATGATGATGAATCTGAGGTTGTTACATTTGGCCCAGGAAATGCAAGTCTACAGTTCATTATAATCTCAGCAATCTGGCAGCTAATATCAAACCAGCTGCTAACAATTTTGTGAGTCATTTTTGATTCTGCACTGAATTATGAAAATCAGGTCCAAGTCAAGCCACCAATCTTTTCTATCCTCTATCTTTATATCTTTCAGGGTTTTTTTTTTTTAACAAATATCTCTTTAGATATTTCTTTCTCCCTAACTTGAAACTCTGTATATTGCTTTGAAATGCTTCATGTGGAGCTCAAAGAATTATCTTTACATGTAACCAATCAACAGTACATGTAACAGTAGTAGTGGTAGTACTAATAAGGAGTCGAAATAACAAATTGCATCTACTTCTGTGGTTGTTTTAAAGGGATTTTGAAGTCAGTGATTTTACTTTCACTCTTTGTTTTGACAGTGTTAAACTTAATGGTCCGTGAGCTTTAACATGTGTAATATCAAATACTGATCTCTGTGTTGTCCGTACCAGTTTACATTGTATGAGAGCGATCATTTATAAGACACAGTTTCTTTTTTAAATCAACCCAGTACCTTTAGCTTTGAGTGAAGTCGATTTTTACAGCAGTTATTCACTCCTACTTGGCTATTTTTTAGCAAAACAACACTCCTCCTTGAGAAGGATGTGCCAGTGGTTCAGTACTTCTTCCAGGTAGACAGACTGATGCATACAAAAACAGAGGAGGATAGAGAGAGGGAGAGACAGTGAGGTGCTGAGAGACAGAGGATCTGTCGAACTGTCTAACCTGTGGTCTGAGCTCGTTGCTCTTGGCCTGCCCAAGGCTGAGTTCTGTCAGCTGGATCTCCACAGGGTAGATGATGGAGAAGCTGCAGTTCCTGCGCTGATGTGGCATCACCATGGTAAAACTCCCCTCTGGACTTTGGGACATGATGTTACAGGCTTCACACACACACACACACACACACACACACACACACAGTAGGAGGGGTTTCAAATTAACCGTTTCCCATCATCAGAAAAACTCATTATTGACACCTCATGTCACAAATTGGACATAATCAAGGTTGGCTGCAGGGAGGGGACACAATTAGGGTTGAGCATTGAAAACCAATTTCAATTATGATGAGGAAGATAAGAAAATAATGAAACTGGAACTGATAACAGCGTGCCAGAATAGGCAGGTACACACAGACACAAACACACAGGCAAACGGATAGGATTGCTCAACTCCTGCAGTTCATTTAGCATCATTTTAGTGAAGGAACAACTAAGCAAGGCTAACGAAAGATATCTGACTATGCACATATAAATTTTAGGTTTTATTATTTTTGTTTGTAGTTGTGCCTTGCAGTGGAACACACTGAACCCAAAGGAACTGTCCCTGTACATTTGTTTGTGTTTCCATCTGTCACACAGGCTGTCACATTGCCAACCAAATCTCGCAGGTTTTCACATTTCAGAATACTCGCAATGTGAAAACCTGCGAAAACCAGTGAAAACTTGTGAGTTTTGGCTGACTTGTGACGTTATCTGTCAAAGTCAATATCTCAGACACCACAGATCGGCTTGTGACAAAACTTGTTGAACCAATGCACCTCACCATTGCGTTGCAGCAGGCTTGCCAAAAGTGGGCATCATAATTTCAGGTCAAAACAAGGTGACGTATTTGTTACTGACTGGCCCCACGTAAGTGATGACATGTTTACTGCTGCTTGGTTATTAATACATTGATTCATGTGTAGTGACTGCTGTTTTGAGGTAGTTTTACCCTCGGGGCCACCCTGTGATGCAGCAGAGGCCTGTGATCAGCTGTAATAACTGGAACAGTCACGCTTCACACTTTGACCTGAGATTTATGGTGTTTGCTAATTAGACAAGAGCTTCACACTCACTTTTTGTGTCAGTGCTCTTGCTTCTTCTGTCTCAGTCTTAAAGCAAGGCTGTGATAGTTATTTTGTTTGACACAGTTAACACTGTCTCCAGCCAGCAGCTGGAAAACAGGTACATCCCTCTCACTCACTCCCTTCCTGTCTCTTTCAGTCTTGATTAATGTCTGACAAAGCGCAGTCCTCCAGGAAGAATACACACAAAATCCACAAAACACCCCTGCTACCACCAGCTCCCACCATATGACACAAACACACAGAAACACAAATCTGACTTTGAGACGGGACACACCAAGCTGACATCAAAGAACTAGTGCCAGCAGAGATCAGATCACTTGGCGTCACTGCACGCTGCCTCACACATCACCTCCTAAAGGTTGTCCTTGAGTACACCGCACACATTACACTCAACAGCCAACAGGCATGCACGTGCTGTGTGAGAAGAAGATACCCTTCATACCAGGAGGGGTCAGTATTATTTCAAAAAAATAAATCAGAAGCCTCTGGTTCCTGGAAAGTAAAGAAAAAAAACTGGTATTCACACCCCTCTGAATCTATTCAAACGGTTTTGTTACACAAATCGATTATGATGAGAAGTTGCAGCTGACACTGGTGTCGTCAGCCTGAAGGTCAGCCTGAAGGCCAAAATATAAAATCTTGATTTCTTGCAAACTTTTCACGATTCACAATTTTGATCTAGATTTTTCTTCTATCAACTTTTCCTCTATTAACTGAATGGAATTTTTATAGGCATGATCGACTGGTGATTCACACATGCACGTTCTGTACAGATGCGTGAATTGAAGCTTGTTTGACAGAGCACTCAGTGGCTAGGTTTTCCAACAGTGTACCATGCATAGTCAAAATCTTGATTTTATGATTCAGATGTTTCTTTTTGGAATTTAAAACATGAATTCAAATGAATCGATTTAATCAATTCACTGCCCAGCCCTAATCACAGCTAGCTCTCAACTAGCTAGTTAGCACAATATTAACAGAACTGAATTTCCCTTTGTCTTTTTGTGCGCTGATTCTCTTAGACTGTCCAGGCAATCAGAAATCTTTCTCTCACTGACAGCATCTGCTGCTATTTCAACATACTCATCAGTTGGTCAGCCTCAAAAAGGACTGACATGAGCTGATGGTGCAGGGCACACTGCACAAACTATGGGCTGGTTCAACAAGGTCCAAGGGCCAACCATCAATTTGGTGTGTCAGTGGCTTTAGATACAAATATAAACATACAAATGGATGGTAATAGTAGAGATTAGATTTACTCAGGCGCTGATTATTGTACTATCACTCTTCCAAACCTCTTGGCACATGGGAACCACCAAGTTTTCGAACAGAGCCTCAATTCATCCTAAAAGCTGTAACCCCCATTGGCTGGCTGCTACAGTGTGAGATGTACCAGGACTCACGGAAGGGGTTGTGGAGCTTTCTGACAATGAGGGTGAATCCGCTGTCAGGGCTGTGAATGCGGAAGAAGACCATGGCCACGTTCTGAGAGGAGTAGCTGGTAGTTCCTGGCGCTGTGGAGGAGCAGTACTCTGTGTAGCGCTGATGCAGAGGCAGAGGGTGATCCTGGCCGCTGGGGAACTTCTCTCCCTTCAGAACCCAGCCGTCAAACATCTGTCAGAGGAAAACACACAACATAACCTAACAGCTAAGTTGCATGTCAATTTAGTTGCATTTCTGCTGCAATGTTTAAAGCCAGTCTTATATTTTCAAACTTGTATCAATCGTACTGGAAAACCTATTTGCAACAGGCAACACAGCTCTGACATTATTCAAGGAAATTAAGTGTTTTGTTCTGTTGGTCAAATTACCCATTTAGTGGTAAGAACACACTCATGCCACATTTTAGGGCTGAATCCAACTCACAATTTCCAGAGTCAACTCAGAGTCTGCCTTTTAATAGGATGGATAGTCACCATATCATGCAATATAGTGTATGGCAAAGAGTTGGCACAAAGCACCAAAGCGAATGATCTACTGGGGAAACTTGGATGACTTGTGTGTGTATGTTCTGATCACTTTCAACAGGTGAGCTGATCAACAAGATAATCTCTCAAAAACTTTTTTAATTAGAATATCCATTGAGCTGATATGATATAAATTTGAGTTAGCTCGGCCTAATAAAACTGGATAAACTTAATTTTCACAGGGCCCCACACTGCATCCCTGGCAATCACCTCAATGACATTTCAAGGCTGCCAGTGTTGAGCATACTGTGGAGGAAAACTGAAGCAAACTTTTTACATGACTCCTTTTTGTAACTTCTTTTCTCCATGTGATTGGCAATGGCACAGAGCTGCAGTCAAACATATGAAATAAGGTATGGGCCATTGTGCTGCATCACACATCAATCTAATGCATTAAAAGATGTTATTCTGCCTACCAAGCTGCCCAACCAGCAGTGCCACATGCTGATCTGTGCCACAATCAACCAGGCTGTGCCCTGCTTTTTATTGGATTCCTATTGTGTTTACAACAATTGTAATCCAACCTGATATTTCAGAGTTGTATGTATTTTCTCTTAGTCATCTTACTTGGTTGTATTGAGCTTGTTTCTGTTACTCAGAGTGACTATGAATAGCATCACTACATTATTAATTTGTAGCATCCCCAGTGTTTCTCCCTGCCATCTTTTTCACTACTCTGACACTGATACAGACCCTGAGGGACTGCCATTTAACTGGCAGGCTGGGCTCCACACCCAAAGCTTCCTCCTGTCCCATTTCGCCCTCGGTAAAACGACCACGTAAAGGGGACTGAACATGGCATTTGGCCCTCTATAAATGGCCTTTACACTGCATGACATAACTTCTACCGAACAGAAAAAGATGATAAAGCGGGTATATTATTAGATGTTTAAATGTCAGAGGACAGAAAATTCCACTGGTACAGATGCTCAGTTTACATGCTGTAACTTCAAGTGTCCTGTTTGCCTCTGGTTATGTGAGTGTTTTAAGATGGGTGAACCTTGATGAAGTCTCCGGCGCTGCAGTCAATGTTGACGTCAGAGAGCTCCAGACTGATGACCTCACTGGGTTCAACGATGAGGAAAGCAGCGCAGGCCAGCTGTGGCCGGGAGGCCACAAAGGTAAAGTAGCCCTCAGTGGCCAACATGTCCAAACATCCTAAAAATCATACACACATGAACACACACACACACACACACACACACACACACACACACACACACACACACACACACACACACACACACACAGAGAGAGAGATGTTTCCAAAAACAGGGTGTCTACAAACTATATTTCAATGGTTCACTGACCACACGAAAACATCAAGGATTCAGTCTGACACTGAAAATCAGTCATGAGGCCAAATCGTCATTGTAATCAGCCTCAAAGACATGCAAAGCAAAATTTCCGGTGCTCATGAGTGTGGATTTTTCACTCATAGCTATTTGGAGTTCACAAGCATTGATTGGAGAGTTGTTTAACCACTCCTAGAGCTGTCGACTCACAGGCAGCTTCTCAACACTGTCTGCAAGTATTAAATCAACTTTGATAGATGTTTACTTTTATGAACAGTGGCATAGTGTTGATCCCTTCACTTTAAAGTAATTTATGTACACACACACAGTAGGCTATACCACAGATTGGCCGATTGGTTGGTAGATTGACAGATTGACAGATTGATTGACTGAATGGTGCATTTATAAATGCCTGTCTGGACACTTGATCAGCCTCTGAACATTTTGTGCGTCTCTTAACTCTGCCTGGTCAATTCATCGCTTTGCGCACTTTTAATTATGCAAAGCCTCTCTTCCACTTCTTCACCAGCATCGTTTTTCTCAGTTCGCAAGCAGGCAAACATTGTTAAGCATAATCACCCAACGCTGCTGAATAAACCCATTGTGTTGACAAATGCACTTACTGAGGGGCCGGCGGAAAACAAAATCATCCGATTCTCTTTTTTGGTCCAAACTGAGCAGAGCGTGAATTCCCTCTGCGGCTTCGTTGTCCTGCGACATGAAATATGAAAGAAAAGACAACAAATAGGGGACTGTCGGACTCGCATGAACTTTGCAGAGAGCAGTTTAACCCTGGCTGCCTTTTTTCAAGTGTTAAAACTCACGCAAGACGATTTTTTTTTTCTTACAATGAGCCAATAAATACAAAAGATCTTACCTCAATATAGCGACTGAGCCCCATGTGGGATGAGATGGAGATAAGAAAGAGGAAGAGCTGTGTGCGTGGAGCCACCGACATTGTGCTTCTCCTGGTAAAGTGTTTTCTAAACCGGAGGGAAATAACGGCGCTCCCTGAGAGGCGGCAGCTTTTATAGCGGCTCACACAGGCAGGCCCGCATCAGAGGGTTCCCACAACACTGACCCAAAACACCGCACACGCACAGATAAAACATGCTGTTGTGAGGAATTACTAATAGAGCTTAATATTTAATAGTCTGAGAATTACCTATTAGAAATGTTCATACACTGCAGGGGGGTTCACAAATTGTAAGCCTAAGGCGATAATGTGTGAAGTAATATCGTTAATGTCATTCATAACAGCATTATGACTCACTCCATATCATTTTTTTTTAAATACCAGAGGTGAAAAGTAACTAAGCAGATTTACCCAAGTACTGTAATTAACTTTTAATGTACTGATTCAGGAGTGTTTGTGTTCTGTGAGACTTTCACTGCACTCCATTTCAGAGGGAGATGTTTTGACGTTTGATTGCTGTAGTTAGTGTAGTTCCACTTGGTGTGCAGAATAACATACATAACAATGATGATGCACTGTTGGAATGGGAACCAGCCAACAGTGGAGCAACAGCATTAAAATTATTTGTACAGGTTAATGCATCAATAATTGAGATGAACAGTTCTTCACAGTCAAGTACATTGTGCCGCCAATACCTGCAGCCTTTTACATGTGTCACAATTTGAATGCAGGACCTTTTGCGATTAATGCAACATTTTTTTTAATTATAGGTTTGCTACTTTTACATACTCAAATGATTTGAGCGCTTTTTCCTCCATTGTCCCACACACCAAGCCTCTCTCACCCAAGGACCCACTTGATGGAATCAGACAGACTTTTTTTTTTTTTATTAATCAATTAAAATGGCCAACATTTTGTGCTATTGAACACAAAATGAGCTATTATAACATAGTCTGCTCTCCTGACCCTGTTGTGTCTCAGTGAACCTGCCCCATCACAAGTCATCACCCTCTGAGACAACTTTCAACATTTAGAAGCCTTTTTGGGAGCAATTTAAGGTTGTGCCACAACTTAACCGCAATCTCATGCCCTGACATACCTTTCCCTGAAGCCCTTCACTCCTTCACTTGAATGATTCTTCTAGCTGCATGACTACTAGTGAGGCTCTAGTTAGCAGCCAACATGGTATAATTCACAGATTTCAGGCGGGCAGCACTCAGATATTAATGTCACCTCTTCAGATAGACAAGGATGAATCAGATAGAGAATCACACAGGATGCAACACAAAGGATAAAGCAGCCTCTCTCAGGGTGGAGAGCCACAGCCAAATGCTATGCTCATTATGCATGCAGATGTGGTGCAGAGAGAGAGACATGAGGAGAGGAGTTGTGATATAATTTGGTTTTTAGTGACATAGCAAATTCATTGAGATGAGACTCTAAGTGTGGGTCTCTTTTCAGCCATCGTGAAAGGTCAGACTCAGTTGAGTACAGTCGATGATGATGATCATCATGTTAGTGATACCGCGCGTTTATGGGAGAACTGCTTTTTTTTTTTTACCAAAATTGGTAAACAATATCCAACACTTCCACTCATCGGAAATGGAGAGGCAAGGGATAGTCTTTGCAAGACGAGGGAGGAGGGGCACAAATAATGAACAACATTTGATGCAACACCTCTTCTGCCTGGTGTTAGCCAATGCTGATGACCTATTCAAGGTGTGTCACCCTGATAATTGTTTGTTTGGTTAAGACTCTGTGTTAAGAAGATGTCTGAACCTATTAACCAGGGTCCTGCTGCTAACATGTGTTTAACTAATGTGAATGACAGCAGTGGCAAATGAAAATGTTAGCAAAAGGCTACTTGGTGTTAGTATGTGTGTATGTGTGTGTGTGTGTGTGTGTGTGTGTGTGTGTGTGTGTGTGTGTGCAGTGTGTGTGTGCACATGTTTGAGGACATG